>PVIH01003073.1:0-170073 GCA_004025045.1 Sigmodon hispidus
GCGGAGGCCGCACGATGCCTGGAGTTACTGTAAAAGACGTTAACCAGCAGGAGTTCGTCAGAGCTCTGGCAGCCTTCCTCAAAAAGTCCGGAAAGCTGAAAGTCCCCGAATGGGTGGACACAGTCAAGCTGGCCAAACATAAAGAGCTTGCCCCTTATGATGAAAACTGGTTCTACACACGAGCTGCTTCCACAGCACGGCATCTGTACCTTCGAGGTGGTGCTGGGTTGGCTCCATGACCAAGATCTACAGAGGACGGCAGAGAAACGGTGTCAGGCCCAGGCACTCCAGCAGAGGCTCCAAGAGTGTGGCCCGCCGGGTCCTCCAAGCCCTGGAGGGGCTGAAAATGGTAGAAAAGCACCAGGATGGGGGCCGCAAGCTAACACCTCAGGGACAGAGCGATCTGGACAGCATTGCCGGACAGGTGGCAGCTGCCAACAAGAAGCATTAGAACAAAGGCTGCTGGGTTAATAAATTGCCTCATTCATAATCCTGGTCTGGATCTGCTTTTGGGTTTCCCTGGTTATCTCAAGACATCAGAGCTGGTGTTAGCTAATATTAGGGCTGAGTTGCACACATCCTGTCTTGACACGATTCCCAAGACTAGGAAATTTTTGATAAGCCAGTATAGTTGGGAGTGACCTTCTTTTCCCCCTGCTTTGGATAAAGTGGATGGATGGATGCTGCAATCCAAGCGGGGGGGGGGGGCGGGCAGGGAAAGAAATAGAAAAAGAAAAAAAAAAAAAGATAGTCCCCAGCAACTGTCCCAAGACTGGTTTATGAGAAGGTAAGACATGCCTAAAGTCTTGAGAGCCCTCCCACTGGATGAAATAGCTTCTGAGTCATAGTCCAAACCATTGGCCCTCAGTAGCCAGCCTTCTCTTCCTTAGTCTCCAAGCAACAACCTGGAGCTTTTGAGTACACTTAACTACACTCATGTGACCATCTGTCAAGCTTCAAAAATATATTGTTTTACTAAGTTCATATATGCATGTGATGTTTTTTGATTGTATTCACCCACCCCATATCTCTCTCCCAACTCCAATATCCACTCTCTCTTGCTGTGTGTCTTGATGTGAGATCTAATCTATACTACTGCTTCACTTCAAAAGTTTTCTCCCTACTTGGCAATTTGGGGTTTTACTTCATTCTTGAATAAAGTCAAGAAGCTGGCAACTCCTTAGTCTCCACCAAGAGCAGCAACATCAGGGCTAGGATGTTACTTGCTTTCAACTATAAAACACTAGGCATGTCTGTGAACCCCGTGTTCATTGGGTAGCAATCCATCAAATTGAGTTTTAGGTTTCAGCATTAAAAAGTTTTAATTTAAAAATCATACTTTTGAAATTTTAACTAGCAGGGTGGGTGGGGGGGTAGCATACCCCTTTAATCCCAACACCAGGTAAGCAGAGGTCTCAAGTACCAGGCTGGCCTGGGCTACATAGTGAGTTCCAAGACAGTCAGGACTACACAAAAATTCTATTTCAAATACAATTCAAGTAAGCACTTAATTTCTGAAACATGAAGAGAGCATCATGCACATGAATATATGGAGGTATCCAAACACACTTATCATGAGTTCTGATGAGCTCAGGATTGGAGAGTGAAGTACCATTTTTTTAAAAAGTATTTATTTATTTATTTATTTATTATATATACAGTGTACAGAAGAGAGTACCAGATCTCATCATAGATGGTTGTGAGCCACCATGTGGTTTCCGGGAATCGAACTCAGTACCTCTGGAAGAGTAGTCAGTGCTCTTAACCTCTGAACCATCTCTCCAGCCCAGAAAGTAACAATTCTATGGACTATTTTTTTCTAGGTTGTTTCATGACACAGAAACAAAGCAGATGTCATATCCATGATTAGCAAAGTGATGGTAAGGGCCATATGCAGAGGCTTCATTGTTCTGTTCTTTCTGTGCACAGTCCACATTGGGAGACCCTCCAGCCTCCAGCCTCACTGCCTCTGCTGCTTGGTACATGCCAATGCCTGGGTTGCTTCTTCTGTGGCTCTTGATGGAGTGGCTGACTCTGAAACTTAGCAAGTTTCATCTAGTACAGCTTGGAGCAGATTCTGTAGAAATCATGCTACAAGTCCCTCTACTCTCCTGACTGAGTTCTCAATATTCTGTTTTGGACCTCACTCTGTAGACCAGGCTAGCCTCAAACACAGAGATCCACCTGCTTCCCAAGTGCTGGGATTAAAGGTATGCACTGCCCCCCAGCTTTTTGAGCTCTGCTTCTCATCTGCCTTGTTGATCTCATCGGTTGACAGTAAGATGAAAGATGACAGGATCATGCACAGCACTAAGCATGCCCCTCTGTCCCCCAGTTCCCCGATGGACTTGGTCTCCTCAGCTAATTCCCACAGTGCAGTAAGGATATCATTTTAGCTTCATGTTTTTGCCTACTTCTAGCATTACACACTAAAATGTATTTCCTCAAATCTGGGAAAGGCCAAGCTCCCAGTGTGAATCCAAATTAGAAAGAACATTAAGGAGGCAATAACAGATCAAGGAAGTCTTGAGGGTGGGGTTCTAATCCTGTAGGAAGAAGATGAAATACCAAAAAGCTTTCTTTCTGTGAGAAGCAGAGTAGAACCTGAACCAGAAGCCAAATTTGACATAAGATGCATCTGGATTTGTAGCCTCCAGAACTGATAAAATATGGACCTTGTTTAAGCCACCAGGTCTCTGTGTTATTCCAGACAAAACTTGTATTCATGACTTTCCTGTTGCTATGATAAAAAACAAACAAACAAACAAACAAAAAAAAAACACCATGACCAAAAATGACTGCATGGAAGAGTTCATTTTGGCTAACATTCCCAGAGGGAGAGAGAGTTCATAATGCTGGAACAGGGCAGGGTGGAGAGAGAGAGATGCATGTTAGCACATAGCCCAAGCAGGGAGCCAAGAGAACACATCTTCAGCCATAAACACAAAGCAGAGAGAATGAAATCTGGGGTGAGGCTATAAATTCTTAAAGCCTGTCCCCTGGAGGATGTACTTCCTCTGACAAGATTGGACCATTTTGGAACCAAGCATTCAAATACTAGGGGCCCATTTCTCGTTCAACCACCACAAATCTTATCCTATGATATCTCCCATTTACAGCCCCAAAACCAAAGGTCAGGTAGCTTGTCAGAAACACTGACCCATCCTAACAAATCTCTCCCTTACTGTTAAGAGGGAAAAGCTGACAAACTCTAACTCCACTGCACCTAATCCTTAAAAATGAGCAGTTTGAGGGGAGGTGAAGAGATGGCTCAATGATTAAGTTTGTACTGCTTTTGCAAAGGATCCTAGTTCAACCCTCAGCATCCTTGGCAGGCATCTCCTGGCATCCTGCAACCCCAGCTCCTCTGGCTTCTGTGAGCACCTGCATTCATGTACACATAGCTATTCACAGAAACACACACATACTCATGAGTTTTTGAAATCTTAATTGCTAGGTTTGGAAACCATATAGCCTGGTGATTTCGCTATAGCTGTGGGTTATGATGACAATGACCTGGGCTATATTTAATGGACTCACGGTCACTTTTGCAGAAAATATGAACTCCTCACTCGGGTCTGCAGATGTCTAGTGGGGACTGAAACTGGCTGAAGAGTGTTGCCACCTGTCTTCATATTCTGTCTGTCCCCTTTGCTGCCTTAGGCTTTATATTACAGTCTGCTCAGCTCTGCATGTTGACCATTTGGAAAGCCTTTCCTTGGCTTATTTATTTATTCATTTTTAAATGATCTCCCAAATCTACTTTTTGGGAATAAAATAAGGTTTACTTATTTTATTATGTATGCAGTCTTCTGTCTGCATGTATCCCTGTAGGCCAAAAGAGGGCTAGGCTCACAACCAAAAATGTAAGAGCTTATTTATCATCCAGGCTGGGCTGGCTCAGGGAAGGCTGGGCTCAGTAGTTGCTTCTCTTCCATCTTCCCCCATTCCATGAGATTCCATTTGCAGCCTCCACACCTTACCCCAGCTACTCCATCATTGTGGTGGGATTGGAGAGGGGGCCTTGGAAAGCAACAGGACTAGCAGAGACATTCGTGAAAATGACGTTGATTTTGGAGTCAAGTCTGGTGGGGTTTCATTTCTGGCTGTGAGTGGGGGTTGAAGATGTCTTGAGCTCTCTCAGCTGTCAAGGAGAGGATTAGCCCTATGACTGTCCCTGGGGCTCTGTGTCGGTTTGAGGACATGATGCTTTATCCTTTTGTTGTTCAAGGAGGTAGGCAGGCACTGGAGCAGAGCAGAACAAGCCAGATCTCTCCCTGAGCACATATTTAAGTGTCTTTAAAATTATATTTTAAACTTTGTGTGTGCATGTGTGTGTGCACCCTGCATGCATGTGGAAGTCAAAGGGCCATATAGGGGAGTTGGTTTATGCCTTCTCCCAAGTGGGTTCTGGAGACGGAGCTTGTCATCAGGGTGGGCAGCAAGCCCCTTTGCCCACCAAGCCTTCTTGCCAGCCCCACCCTGAGCACATCATTAAGAAGTCAAACCCTCTCTCCAAATGCTGCATTCCCAGATTACAAGTTGATGACCTTGTCAGTGGAGCTTGGGAAGTAACTAGAAGCCTTTAAGGTCTTTTTGGGGAGCACCGAGGCGGGTACTGGACTTTGGGCCATCCTCAACTCTGTTATTGCTCATTCTCCTACTTCTTTGTGTTTGTTTTTATTTTGACAAATCTTACCATGTAGTCCAGATTAGCATTAAAATCAGTCTTTCTGCTTCAACTTCCCAGGGCTAAAATGGATTAGGTCTAAGAGCTGGAATCCCAGTGTACGGAGCCCAGAATTCCCTTCTGAAACGGATAGTCCCTGGAAATGGCTTTGCTAGCTGTTCTGTAGGTCCTTGGTGATGTCACCTTGGATATGTCAGATCTGGCACCCCATCTGCTTCTCTGCCTTTTTTAATACTGTGAATCCTTAGAAAGGAAAAGCCCTGCTGATGGAAAAGGCCAAAGCCAAGACGGCAGGCACAATGGATGCCAAAAAGTGGCACTGAGATCTCCCACCTGTGTGTAAGATTGGGCAATTGGTATTTAACTTTGAAAGCCTCGTTGTTTCACATGGAACGTGGAATGGTAAGAAAGGCAGCAAAGCTGGAGAGATGATGAAATGTTACAGTGGTGGAAAAAAGTGACAGAACGTATAACTAAAACTCCGTGATTTCACTGGGTGTTGTGATACACTTTTGTAATTCCCACTTACTCGGGAAGTACTGGCTGCAGGACTGAAGTGCAGGCTCAGCCAGGACTACAAAGGAAAATCGTGTTTCAGAAAACACAACACAGCCAGGCCCTTTAATCCCAGCACTCAGGAGGAGAGGCAGGTGGATCTTTGAGTTCAAGGCCAGCCTGGTCTACAGAATGAGTTCCAGGACAGCCAGGGCTACACAGAGAAACTCTGTCTCGAAAAGAAAGAAAGGGAGGAAGGGAGGGAGGGAGGGAGAGGGAGAGAGAGAGAATAAGAATACAGAAGAGTCTGGCTTTGAGTCAGAAAGGTTGAATAGGTAAGCATCCAATACCCTTCCCTGGAATCAGCCTTGGTCATGTGACCTGACCACTAGAAACAGACAATGCCTCCTCACTCCCCAGGAAATATTTCAAAGATCATATGCAACCCTCAGGCTCTCTTTTTCCTGCTCCCGTGATTAGAAGATGCATATGTGAAAACGGAACCCTGGGAACCAAGGTCTGGAGTTATTAGAATAGACACCTTGAAAGAACTCTATACCGTCTGTATTAGTGCACCAAGACTGGAGAGTGAATTGGTGCAGCTGCAAAACCCAGCCTGGCCTCATAGTAGTACAGTTGGCAGTTGTTTATTTCATTTAATAGAAAAACAACACAATAGGACAGGCACAAAGACACAGCACAGTCTCGTGGTAGTGCAGGGCACCTTCCCTGGCTTCTGCTGCTGCTACTTGCTGCTGCTCTTGGGAGGCGGCCGGTAGACCCCGACAACCACAGCATGGTCCCTCTCGTAGGGCTCCAGAGTCAGCTGCTCCTGTGGCTTCAAGTTCTCCTGTTGCAGCTTTCTCACCTCGGAAGCAAACACAACCTCTGCGGATGCTGTGGAGTCGATGCAGTTGGCCTTGATGGAAATGAGAAAGTGGCCTCCATTGCGCAGAAAGGTGTGGGCGTTCAATGCCACGATGCGGGACTGGTCTGGCTGGGCCACGTCGGCGAAGATCACGTCCACCATTCCGATGAGCATGCGGTACTTAAGTGGATGCCGGGCATCTTCCAGTACCGGGATGATGTTGGTGCGTTTCTTGGCCACGTTAACCAGATCACGGCCAGCACGGTGGGAAAATTCAACTGCATAGACCAGGCCGTCGGGGCCGATGATGTCGGAGACGTGAGAGACGGTGGTTCCGGAGGCGGCGCCCAAATACAGCACTTTGGACTTGGGCTTGATGTGAATTTGGTCCACGCCTCCCAGGATGGCAGCGGCCAATTTGGAGCGGAAGGGGTTCCACGTGCGGTACTCCTGCTTCTCGCCGTTCTCCACCACCGTGACGCGCTTCTCTCCGTACACCGAGACTCCCGGCACCATGTTCAGGGTGACCAGCGCGTCCTCCGCGCCGCGGTAGATGAACACGCCCTCGTGCCGATGCGGCTCCACTGACACGGTGATGCCCTTCCTGCGGCGGTTCTTGTTCTTTGCCTGGCCACCGCGCCGCTGCCCGCCTCCGCCGCGGTCCCTGCTGTCGCCGCCACCGCCGCCGCCGCGCCCTCGGCCCCGGCCGCCGCCACTAAAGCCGCGCGTGCGCCCCCCGAAGCCTCCTTTGGCCCCCGATCCCGAGTCACCTCCCTTGCCGCCTCCCTTGCCGCCACCCCAGCCCCAGCCGCCGCGGCCGCCGGCCGGTTTCATGGCCCGGCAGTGCTTTGGAACTGCCGAGGTGGTCGGGGATCGCCGGGGACCTTAGGCGGTTGCTGCGAAGAGGGTAAAAGTTGGTGGCGGCGACCGCCCTCAGGATTAGCCGCAGCTGGATGCAGGGGTCCGTGGTGCGCACATCCCGGGATCCACGCTTTGACGCGGGGACTTGCGTGATTGCATCACAGCCGTTTTGTCGACCCTGTAGCCCCGGAAGCCCCCCTGCTCCACCTGCGCGCAGACGCAGCCTGCTCACTTGTAACCCTTTGCCTTCTCCCTCCTTTGCTACTTTCCCGGGGACTCTGGGTTCTTCCCCCTGACCCCGCCGCAGTCTCTTGGCAGGAGAAGGGAAGTGCGCATCTACTCAGTACTTGTGCCCCTTGCTTGCTTGCCCGTGTGGGCGCAGGAAATTTACCTGGCCTGAGGATTGGTTTGAATTGGGACAATTTTCTTGAACAGTTTAAACCTTGTCATCTCATCTGTAAAATAGAACCCACCTCATGCACATCTGAGCTCTCTCTAGGCTTAGCTTGTTTCAAATTTTGTATTTCTCTGAATAGCCTTTTTAACTGGGATGTAGTTTACATTCAATAAAATGTATTAGCTTTTGCTCTCTTTAAAATAGAAGCACTGCTCTTCAATGTCTACCTTCTGAAATGGGTTAGATCTCCAAATTGGTAATATATTCTAATAAGACATTTAAACAGCATATTTGTTTCCTGACATGATTTTTTTCCCTTTGAACAATATCCCAGAGACATGGTTCTTGCCTGACATGATGGCAGTTTGGCACATAGTATGAAAGCGGTGGCAATGGCTTTTATGATCCCTGTGGAGACCCTGATGGAGAGTTGGAAGAGTACCAACCCAAGAGATAATTAGAAGACAGAATTCATGGGAATTGTTGACAAATTGGCTATAAGAAATGAGGAGAGAATTTCCTGATTATTATTCATTATTGTTGTGCTGTGTGTCTAACCTGGGGGCCCTTTGAATGTTAGGCAAGAGCTTTCTGTGAGCCACACCTCCAACCTGAGAAAAAATTCTATCCTGAAACTGCCGAAGCATCATTTTCCTTGCTAGATAAGTGCCTACAAGCCCAAGCAAGCTTCCATCGTTCCCTGCTCAGTTTTGCTCTATCAATGATGCCAACATTCTTACGCAAGAAAATGAGTGCTCAGCGTGAATGGGGTCACACAGTCCTGTAACCTAAACCCTATCATACTTCCCCGAGAAAGGAATGGAATGGTCTCTCTCGAATTTTCGTCTTTGCTTCAAAAATCCACTCCTTCAATCAAACCTTAAGGAAAGAGAGGAATCAGCGGGCAGCACCAAGGACAGAAACATATTCTGGGCCACAGGCTTTAGCCAGCACCAGGGACAGCGACCGCAAAGCAAGGCTCTTCTGACCATTATTGGTGGCTTTGGGGGGCTCCCCGAAGACGGACTGCCATATAGGGATGTAAGCACCCGTCTGTCGTCCCTCTTAGTGGAATTAAATGTCAGATCCAGAGAGGCGGAATGCATCTGAGGATTAGAACATGAGCCAGGGAGAGGATAGTGAATCTCCAGATGTGCACACGGTCCAAGTTTGCCCTTCAGCCCATCCTCTTCTCTCCTGACAGCAATGGTGGGGCTGGTAGAAGGCCTTCTCGATGGGGCCCACAAGTCTGCATTAGGATGCAGACTAGATAGCAAGGGGATAAATGCACAATTTTTACAAATTAAAGAGTGTTCTCCAAAACAAGCTACATACATATGCTGTTTTGGTTGTTTCCTCCAGATCAAACCTTGTGATAATAAACTTTCACGTCTACTTGATTTGGCCATTGGGTGTGCAGATACCCCAGTAATAGTAGTCAAATATCACTCTGGGTGCTTCTGGGCAGTTTTGGGATGAAATTAACATTAAAATTGGTTGAGTAAAACAGTTGTCCTGCCTTGTGTGGGTGAGTTTTATTTAATCAGTTGAAGGCCTGAATAAAATAAAAGGCTAACTCTTCATAAGGAAGAGAGAATTCTGCTACCCAGTAGCCTTTGACCTGGCACATCGGTTCTTCCTGTCCAACTCTGTTTGAAGTAGGATGTTAGTTTTAAATATTTAGGATTTGCCAGAACCCATAATTGCATAAAAATATATACATGCATACATATATGTTCATGTGTGTGTGTGTGTGTGTGAGAGAGAGAGAGAGAGAGAGAGAAACAGACAGACAGACAGATACAGAGACAGAGACAGAGAGATCATTTCCCTATGGATTCTGTTTTTCAGAAAAATATATAGACCCTGAGTAGAAGACTTGAGTGCACATGGCCTGGATAGAGGTGATGCCAAGAAGCATAAACCATACACAGAGCTAGGAGAAAGAAGACAGGGCATCTAGGAAGGACATATTATGAAGCAGATAAACACTGTGGGTAACTGAGGCGCAACTGGTCCTCTTAGGAATGATGTGAAAAGCATCCATAAAACATCATGTGCTGTAGGCTGCAGGGTGGGAGGTTAATCCACTGTTTGTCCTTTCTCTACCATCAGGAATAGGTTTGGGGCATTATTTGCTACCCTTTGGATTGCTATCATTTGTGTCTGAGCAAGCTCCATGATGATGCAGTGACCTTGAGGCATGTGAGATGTGGGGCTGCCTTTGTTATGTCAGTTGATCACCCCTTCACTTAGCTGAAATCAGAAGTGGATTCAAGAATCTGGAGTACAGCATTAACAGTGCCTGTCAGTACTTGGCCAAAACAACTCATATACAACTAGCGATTTTTATAAAAAAATATATGAAGGCTAGTGAGAAGATTTAATGGGTAGAGACACTTGCCATCAAACCTGACTGACCTTGATCCCAGGGAGCCACACAGAAGAAGGAGAGAACAAGTAACTTTCATCAGCACTGAAATGCTGATCAGTCATGTCTTCTTAGGGTGTGGGTCTGTCTTATGTATGTTTGTGTTCATTTGTGTGGATTCTGGTGAATGGAGGTCAAGGGCAACTTTACATGATGTTCCTCAGGTTCTGTCTACCTCACTTTGTCTAGAATTCACTGTTTAGGCTAGGTTGGCTGGCTAGTTAGCTCTAGGGGTCTACTTGTCTTCATCTCCTCAGCCATGGGATTACAAATGTGCACCACACACACCTGGCTCTCTAACCTGGGCTTGGGCATCGAACTCGGGTCCTAACGCTTGCATGGCATGCACTGTATTTATTGAACTCTCATGTCTTAAAATACTATTGAGGGTTACTGCAGCAATCCCTGCTTGTGGGGCTTGGCGGGTGTGGGCATTCCTGTGAGCAGGTTGCCTTCTGGAATTGGAGTATTGGCGGCCAAGCGTTCATAGCGATGTCACTTTTTGATCCTTCAATGTCGGCTCTTCCTATCATTGTGAAGCAGAATTCACCAAGCGTTGGATTGTTCACCCACTAATAGGGAACGTGAGCTGGGTTTAGACCATCGTGAGACAGCCCTGCCTGCCTGCCTGGCTGGACATAACGTAACTGAGAACACTCCTGCTAAGGTAAGGGTTAGAGATAGAACTGGCTGCCTCTGAGATTATACGCCAGCTGTTTTCTCTTGTTATGCAAATCCATATGCATCCATAGACAGAAGGAGAAGAAGAAGAAGAAGAAGAAGAAGAAGAAGAAGAAGAAGAAGAAGAAGAAAAAGAAAAAGAAACCTTATTGCCCCAACATAAGAAGGTCCCACCACCCACAGGGAGCATAAACCCCACCCCACCTTACCAAAACATTTGCCCTCAATAAACTAAACAAAAAAAAAGGGAATGGATAAGTAAGTTAATTAAATAAATGAATGAATAATAGTAAAAAAAATACTATTGAATTGCAGGTCTATTTTGTTACCGTTGTGCTGTATTATGATTTGAGTTTGGGTTTTACATAAACCCCACCATTGCTTCTTTTGCTGAGAACTGCTTTCAATATTTAAAGACTTGTCTTGTACTTTGCACTTATTTTAGAAATGGTTTTTCTAGTTTTGAGAGGAATATCATTGGGATTTTGGTGAGGATTGCATTGACTCTGTAGATTATCTTCACAATTCTGATTTTCCGGATGCATAAGCCCAGCATGTCTTTCCACCATCCAGTGTCATCTCTAACTTCTCTCTTCAGTGTCTTAAAGTTGTCATTGTAGAGATTGTCCACCATATTGATTAGTTCATCCTAAGGTGGTTTTTGTTGTTGTATATTTGCTTTTGTTTTTGTTTTCGAGACAGGATTTCTCTGTGTAACAGTCCTAGCTGTCCTGGGGCTGGCTCTGTAGACCAGGCTAGCTTCAAACTCACAGAGATCTGCCTCTACCTCTCAAATGCTGAGATTAAAGGTGTATGCTACCACTGTCAGACCATCTTAGAGTTTTTTGTTTTTAAAGCTGTTTTATATTTTTAAAATTCACATATATGGGACTGGAGAGATGGCTCAGTGGGTAAGAGCACTGGCTGCTCAAGAGGACCTGGGTTCAATTTCCAGCAACCACATAGAGCTCACAACTGTTTGTAACTCCGGTTCCAGGGCATCTGGTATCTTCACACAAATGTACATGCAAATAAAATACCAATGCACATGAAATAAAGATAAATATACAAAAATTCACATATATTACTTATACATAATTACATAACAGTTGGTTTCACTTATCAGTTACAAATGTGTAAATATTACATATAATTACATTAAATTCTCTATATGTCTATACATATATGTGTAACTATATATATTTGTTTTTTCAAAATAGGGTTTCTCATTGTAGTGTATGTGTGATTTATGTGTCACAGCATGCATGTGGAGGTCATAGGTCAACTTGTGGATGCTAATTCTTTTCTTCCCTTATATGGGTGTGGTGATATGTAATATTCACCACATGTGGGCTCTGGAATCCAGCTCAGGTAATCAGGCCTGGTGCCAGATATATATTCTCTTTGAGCCATCTCTACAGGCATCAAAGCTTTTTGTTGTTATTAGAAAACATTTTATTGCTGTTTCAATCTTATTGATTTTCCTGTGTTTTGGTTTTGTTTGTTTGGTTTTTTTAGACAGAGTCTTACTATGTAGTTTGCAGTTTGGCTGCTGTGGACTCACTATTTACTCCAGGCTAGCCTTGAACTCACAAAGGTCCTCTGTCTCCCAAGTGCAGGAATTAAAGGTGTGTGGACCACCATACCTGGTTTCTCATAATTTTAATTTTTTTTAATGAGTACTGATATTTTGCTTCATTTGTGTCTATGTACTGCTTGTTTGCCTGGTGCCCATGAGTCCAGAAGAGGCTGTTGAATCCTGCAGACCTGGAGTTACAAACAGTTGTGAGCTGGTGGGACTCGAACCCAGACCCTTGAAGAACAGCTAGTGTTCTTAACCACTGAGACTCAGTCTCATTGGTTGTTGAGAATGTTTCAGTTATTTCAATCTTGATTTCAGTGATGGAGTATCTAAAAGTTTATCTATTTCTACTGGATTTTCCAGGTTTTTAGAATATAAATTTTTAGACTATTTTCTAATGAGTCTCTGTAGCTCTTGGAATCTCCTGTAATGCTTCCCACACGTCTCACATCTAATTTGATTAACTTTGATCTTACTTTCATTTTAGTTATTTTGCCTAGAAATTTGTCCATCTTGTTCATTTCATCAAAGAGCCCAATTTCTTTTTTTAAAAACTTTTTTTAATATTTATTTTTATTTTATATGAATTGGTGTTGTGCCTGCATGTATAACTAACTGTGTAAGGGTGTCAGATTCTGGAATTATAGACAGTTAGTTGTTAGCTGCCATGTGGATACTGGGAATTTTCCTCTGGAAGAACAGTCAGTGCTCTTAACTGCAAAGAGCCCAATTTCAATTGATATACTGATCCATATTCATTATTCTTTTTTCTCTGGTTCGTTAATTTCTACACTGGTATTTATTATTTCTTTCTATTTGCTGCTCTGAGGTTGTTTTCAGAACCTTGAAGTACACAGTGGTGGGTGTGTGGTCGTGGCCACAAAGGTTCCTCTTAGAACTGTTTCATCCTTATCCCAAAGGTTCCTGCTTTGCGGTCATGCTTGGATTTTTGTTCAGTTTTAAGAAGTTTTAAATCTCCCCTGACCTGCCCTTGATTTCTTCACTGGCCATATGGCATCAAGACCATGTTGCTCAGTCTCTCTGTGTAGTTCCTGTAGGGTTGGTTTATTTTTTATTTATTTCCAGTTTTAATGAACTATGGCTTGATAAGATAGATGAGATCATTTCAATTTTTTTCTGAGACAGGGTTCCTCTATAGTCTTGGCTATCCTGGAACTTACTTTGTAGACCGAGCTGGCCTTGAATTCACAAAGATCTGCCTGCCTCTGCCTTCTGAATGCTGAGATTAAAGACGGACACCACCACCACCCAGCTTCAATTCTTTAATATTTGATAAGGCTTGATTTGTGGCCTAGAATATGACCTTGACCACCACATCATCAATGCATACAAGATGTAGAAATTTAATTAGATGGGGCTGGAGAGATGGCTTAGAGGTTAAACACACTGGTTTTTCTTCCAGAGGTCCTGAGTTCAATTCCCAGAGTGGATCACAACCATCTATGATGACATCTGGTGTCCTCTTCTGTATAATGTAATAAATAAGTGAATCTTTAAAAAAAAAAAAAAGAAATGTAATTGGACTTAGTTATAGCCTCCTGCTATTTCACCATGGATGACACAACTAAAAACAGCCAGGCTGCTGAGAAATAAACTATGAACTTAAAAAAATTATTTAGGCTGCATCTAGAAAGTGGGCGAGCTAATGGAAGAGACAGGCAAAGAGGAGGAAATTTGAGCACAGACATGAAGGAGAAGGAGAAGGCTGGGGAATATGATCAGAAAATAAAGGAGTAAGAGACTAGGAAAACAGAACAAGATGAAAACGAAAGAACCTCCCAGAGTGTGAACCTAACTTGTCTTCTCAATAAAACCATGAGTCAGGTATCAGGATAATAATCTAAAAGATCAGAGAAGCAGAGGAGCAGCCACCAGTGACTTCTTACCTCTCTTGATCTTCTGAACAAAAAGAGGCTAAAATCCTGTCTGTCTCCAGATCCCAAATGCTGGGATCAAAGACATGAGCCCCTATAGCCCAGCTTCTATGGTTAACTAGCACTGACTCTGCCCTCTGATCCCCAGGCAAGCTTTATTTTCAGAAACACAAACAAAATATAACACAACTTCTTGCAAGGCAAAAGTTCCTAAAATCTTTAGACAAATGTAAGGGACTAAAAAATATATATAATATTATTTTAATCCAGGCAGACATGGTAGCACACACCTTTAATCCCAGCACATTTTTATTATCCATTTGACATCTGGGCTGGTTCTGTTTTCTTGTTATTGTGACTAGAGTAGCAATAAGCATGAATGAACAAGTATCCCTGTGGCAAAATGGAGTCCTCTGTATGTATCTGGAACCCTGGTTACAATAGATGTTCTTTCAAGATGGTGTCTTACTTCTGCTGTCCAAGTGATGCAGTGTGAGAAGATGGGATTTCTCTCTCCCACTAACCTGTCCTCCGGGAGACTCTGTTTCACTAAAGCCTGCAACTGGATTTGATGCTGAGATGTGGCTTGTTCTGAGGGTAGGACTGCGCACATTTCATGGGGCTTCCTATTGGCTCTGGTTTTTACATCCACTGGCCCTACCAAGGAACTGCTGGTATGAGGCTGTGCTTGGCTTGCTACTCTATGTGGTGGTGCCTCTTTCTGATCTTTCCAATATTCTCCTTCTTCCTCTTTTTGTTCCTGTTTTCTAATCCATGAGTTTCTGGAGACTGCTCTCTGCTTTTTTTTTTAAATTAAAAAAAAAAACCAACACATTTTTGGGGGATAAGATTTTATTTTTAGGAATGTGTTTGCATGCCATGCACCATGTGGATGCCATGCTCAAGGAGGTGAGAAGAGGGTGTCAGAGCCCCTGGACTGGAGTTTTGGAGGGTTGTGAGTTGTGACTTGAACTCCTGTGTTCTGCAAGAATAGCCAATACCCTCCAGCTCTTCTTTTGTAGTGTTGAGACAGGGTCTCTATAGCCCTGGCTAGTCTGAGTTCTCTGCCTCTGCTCGTCTTGGGATTAAAAGCATGTACTGCCAGACCTTCCCCCCTCCCGTGTTTATCTTTTTCTTGTGTTTCTATCACCAAATCGTAAAGAAGCAACCTCTAGTCTGCCAACTGATGCCACTAATCGGTGTCTATCCAAGTACCTCTATAAACACATAGATCCAGATTATGTATTGACCAGCTAATGAAAGTGAGGCTCACAGGATGTGACTTTGTAGTTCATCATGAAGAATTTATTAAAACAGCCATTTGTTGAACATTCACAGTGACCCTTAAGGACCATAGCTATGTGGCTGACAATAAATAGCTTTGGAACAGTTATCCATTTCAATTGTCTGATACACCCTCAAAATATACAAAGCCCAGTGACCTACAGCTAAATGGAGGACAGCCGAATTTCAGAAGCACAGAGAGACTACTTGATGAACTTCGTCACCTGAAGGAAAGCGAAACAAAACACAGCATGTAATGTGAGACTATAAAAGATATCAAAGTTCAGTGATAAATTCCCAGGATGGATGTTTGACTTGTTTCTAGTTTATTGTGGGTGGGGCAGCTGGGCTGTGATGTAATTTGTAAAAGGATGATAGCCATCTCCGTAAGTGTGAGAAGGCATCTCATCCAGACTCACAGCTGCCTCACTACTGATAAATGCATCTTTCCCTGAGCTTATTGGCAATGCATGTACCTTGTCTGAAAATGTTATTCTTTCAAGCCCCTTCACATTTTAACTGACTTATCTGCATCTTTTCAGAGTTGTATGGTTATGGCAGCATAAAGATTGCTGCCAGCTATGTGAAAAGTTTCAGTCCCCTGGTAGTAACACCACAGATGCAAAAAGCCAAACTGAGTCAACAAATCCACGTTTAATCTGCGCAGAGCAAAGCATCTCCTGGGTGACTCTCAGGATGGCAGGAGAGGAATCAGAAGAGCATGTGGCAGGTTTAACAACCAGGTCTTAAGTAGCCTGTAGATGTGGTTTTGAGCAACCCTGGGGAGGGGCTTTCTTAGGGCTGTGTCTGGGGAGAGGGGAGGGGCTTCCCCCTAATCATCATGCTGTTCAAATATTCTCTGTTCTCTCCCATTGGGTGGCTTGTCTTGTTTCTTGGCTGTATTTATTCTTTTGACCCACAGAATTTAAAATTTCCATGATACCTAACGTTTTTCTTTTGGCTTGGCATCATATTAAAAGAACAATCTAAAATTGTAGACCTGCTTTGGGGTGGGGGTTCAGGTTCCAAAGAGGATTCGTGGAGTCATGGGGGCAGCAGGGGGTGGGGGGGGAGAGGAGGAGACAGATACAATCAGGTGAATCAGGGTGGCTGCCAGTGGCTTTTAATTGAGAAAAGATTAGAACTTTTTTTTTTTTTTTTAAAAAAAAGGTTTATTTATTATGTATACAGTATACAGAAGAGGGCACCAAATGTCATTACAGATGGCTGTGAGCCACCATGTGGTTGCTGGGAATTGAACTCAGGACCTCTGAAGAACAGTCAGTGCTCTTAACCTCTGAGCCATCTCTCCAGCCCAAATTACAACTTTTATACTACATAGTTGTATATAGGATTAAAAGAGAGACAAGGACCATGTGAGCTAGGGTGTGGCTTGAAATCAGGGATCGAGGAAGATATCCTTGACTTGGATGGACAACAGGCATCAGTCACAAGCACAAGTTCCTTTTGCTAGAGATAAGTAGGAAGACTGCTTTATCAAGCAGGAAATTTCCTCAAGCTCCTTAGGGACTGGAGACCCTTATCCAAATGCCTGACCTTTGGGAAAAGGGCTTTTGGGGAGCAGACACTATATTACAATCTGTCTTCCTATATGACCTGTTTTGCTCATAACATTCTTAAAAGGGAAGGTCCTGATGTCTTAACACTTTTTTGCATGATACCAGACCATTCTAATTTCTCTGTATTTATCAGCTGAACTCTTGCTCTTAATGGCTTCAAGCTCAGGATCTGAATTATAGGTAGTTCATTCCTTTGATCAGTTCTGACCTTCCTGTTCTTGGTGTAATTAGGGGAGTACTGGAATTTCTGGTTTCTGATTCCAAAGAATTATTTTGCTTAGAGAAGCTACTATTGTACAGATTTTTTTTTTTAAACTTTATTTATTTACTTGCCTTGGTGTTTGCCTGGAACTGGAACTACAGACAGTTGTTAGCTGCCATGTGGGTGCTGGGAATCGAACCCGGGTCCTCTGGAAGAGCAGACGGTGCTCTTAACCACTGAGCCATCTCTCCAGCCCCAATACGGGGTTTTATGATATAGCTCTAGGTGTCCTGGAACTCACTGTGTAGACCAGGCTGGCCTGAATTTACAGAGACCCCCCCCCTTTGCCTCTGCCTTCTGAGTGTTGAGATAAAGCCTGACCAGTATATTTCAAAAATCCATCTTTAACTTCAGAAATCCTCAATCTAGTCTGTTGTTGAGACCTCCAACTACCTTTTTGACTTACTGAGGTCTTCTGTGGTTATGTGTGTGTTATGCTATGTGCATGTGTGTGCACATGAGTGTGTGTTATGCCCAGATCTTGGGGGCCTCCAAAGACTACCAGGGAGACCAGATCCATATGCAAAAGCAATGAGTCTTTATTCAAGCTTGGACATTCTGCCGTTGGGTCTGAGTCTGAGTGGGTTTTTTTTTTTTGTTTTTTTTTTTTAAATCATAGCAGAGGTTAGGTAAGGGTATTTCAAAGTTTAGGACCTCTGAGTGTCTGACATTTGTCTAGAGATATCTTGCGGAAAGGGAAAAGGTGCATGCTGAGCTCAAGGACATCTGGTGATCCAACCTACAATGTTTGGGATGTCAGGTATTTTCTCCTTCGATAGATTGGCCTGTTTATGGCTTTTACCGGTTGCCTGCCAGTTAGCCAAAGCTTAGGCTTACTTTCTAGCTTGTTTTTTGTTTTGTTTTGTTTAATCAAGTCTGTCAAGGCAATAGTGTGCCCAAGCTGCCCTGGGCCCCATATATGTGACTGAGTATGTGCACATGTGGAAGTAGACTGAGTCTCTTACTGACTCTGTCGTCATTTCAGCTAGGCTGTGATGAAGAAACTAGGAAGCCTCTCTACCAGAGCTAAGCTTCCTGACTGTTGCTAAGTCACCAGGTCTGGGATGGCATGATGTCCCTGTGGAGTGGGCTTGCTAAGTACCCTCTTTGCTGACCTGGGGGGCTCCCAAGGTCACAGGTGTCAGTGTAGTTTTGGTCCCTATTCTGTCTCATGTCTTTATATATCTGTGACCTATACTTCTTCTTATCCAGATAGGGTTTCTCTGTGTAGTCCAGACCAGTCTGGCTTTTAACTCACAGAAATCCTCCTGCCTCTGCTTCCCAAATGCTGGCATTAAAGATATGTGCAAGCATGCTTGCCTTACCTGCTCTTCTTCTTTTCTTCCTTGTTTGTTTTCCTTCAAAACAAGATTTTTCCTGTAGCCCTGTCTGTCCTGGAACTCGCTTTGTAGACCATGTTGACCTCAAACTCTGAGATCTGCCTCCTGAATGTGGGATTAAAGGTGTGTTTTACCATCACCCTGTGGTCCTACATTTCCTTTGTTTAGTGCTGCCTCCTTTGAGATACAGCTTTTTTGTTGTTCGCTATGAAGAGACAGTGTTGTGTTATGATATTCAAGTATATCTGTGGCTGTTGGGGAATGGGGGTCCTTGCCCCATGTAGACAGGCCAGGCAGTGAGAACCAAAGAGCAATGGGAAAGGGACACTGGCTTTATTATGAGAGAAGGGGAAATAAAGATAGATAGATAGATAGATAGATAGGTAGGTGGATAGATAGAGAGATAGATAGATAGATAAGTAGGTAGGTAGGTGGATAGATAGACAGATAGGTAGGTAAATAGTTGGAGCAGGAAGGACACCATGAGAGAGGAAATGAAGGGTGGAGTCTTCTTCTTAAATGGAGCTTGATGTCAGGGCACTGGACAGGCCAAGTTATTGCCCACTGACCAGAGCTCCAGGAAGAGGAAGCCATTTTGATCTTTCTTGAATTTGTGTGTATTCTTGAGGGCTTTACATAAAACTGTATCTGGAACAGATGATTTTACTTTACTTCTAATATGAGTGCCTTCTTTTCCTTGCCTAATTGTCCCAGTGTGTTTGGGTGCTATACTGAACTAGATCTGGTAAGAACAGGCATTTTTGCTGGACGTGGTGGTAAATGCCTATAATCCTATGCCTGGGAAGTAGAAGCAAGAGTCCAGGAGTTCAAGGTCATATCTGCACACAATATATTAAGATACCCATCCCCATTATTAGCCTTTTCCACTCTCATTGGTCCCCTCACCACCTTTTTTCTTCCCAACTAGTCCCCTTCCTGCTTGTCTTTTTTAATCAACAGTTTAGGGTTATTTGTGTAAGTATGGGCGACTTTCTAGTGACTATGTCACTAGAGAATGTCATCTCTGACCCCAGCTCCCTGCCAGTGTTCCTCAGGGAGGGGTAAGGATCTCAGGAGCCCTTCTTTGGTCTGATGGAATGAAGATCTTGTGCAGGTGCCCACAGCTGCTCTGTTTGACAGCTGTGCCATATCCAGATGACAGTGTCACAGGACACCTCCCATCCTAGACTCAGTAACCCTGCTCTGTATTCATGATAGACATTGATTCTTTTCTTGTTATGATGATTTGGGCTCTAATACCAAAGTACAAATGGGCTTCAGAATAGCGTAAGTAACCTGGCTGAAAGCGTGTACTGTGTGTTTGTGTAGTTAGTCAAGCACTGTGCCATTGAGCCATGTGTCCATGAGGCTAGTTCTTAAAGGCTGAGGAAGTCATCAGTGAATTCATTTGATCCTGGGCCTATTCCTTGTGAGAAATTCTTGACAAAAACCTTGAGTTTTTTGAGTACTAATTTAATCCTTTGCTATGGAGATCTCCTGGGATATCTACTAAGTCAGCTTTGGCAGTTTTTATGTTTCTAGGAATTTGTTCATTTGTTCTAGAATGCCTTTTTATCATTTCTGTAAACATTTGTGCTGTGGGTTGTCCTTCTGTATGCTGTGAATATGTGTTGCTCTCACTGTTTGGCTGGCAGCCAGGAAGGAAGTATGGGCAGGACACCCAAAGGGAGGCAGGAAAAGAACAGAGGAGTCAGGAGATGCCAGCCAGAGGTAACAGGCCAGCCAGGGATAGAGATCCCTTCTCAAAACATCACAATACAGACAGCACATTACTGGCTTCTCAGTGTCTCTAAAATGTTTGAATTATAGTCCAGTTCAGTAGGTATGCAACAGCAGCGTATCTAACAAAAAACCCTTAGGAAAAACTTCATTAAAAATGCTAAGTGTCAGGCTCCAAAGCTACAGAGAAACCCTCTCTTGAAAAACAAATGGACAAAACCCCCAAACAAACCAAAAAACTACAACAAAAACCTAACAGTAACATTAAAGTGCTATTCTTGGTTTGTTTTGTTTGGTGTGTGTGTGTAGGGAGTGTTTGGTTTGTGACAATGAAGCACTGTAGTCCTTAAACTCAGAGATCTGCCTTTGTTTTCTGAGTGCTGGGATTAAAGGTGTGAGCCTTTCTGCCTGGCTAAGAAGAGTGTTACACATTCAAGGTTGTGTAACAGCAATTTGACTCACAATAGAATGTCCTTCAAAATGCAATAAAGGCTCAACCACAATAGGGAAACTTCCTTCTTTGTCCTTAAGCAGAAATGACCAGTCATTTCAGCCTCCTCTACTTCTAAGGGCCCAACCCCCATCAGTGGTGCTGCCCTCTGCTCGTGTCTTGAGCCCTTCCATTGCTTCTATTTCTGACTGCTTCCTGTGAACCACACATCCTTAAAGACATCCAGAACAGTGAATCTGTCTCAGGTTTTCAGCTGACATTACCTCAGATACATCAGAGAAACCACTAAGTCAAAACTACCCATTGATCCCCGTGTACAAGACTGTGTCAGTAGGCACATGAAATGAAGGAAAGGAAAACCCAACTGTACCTTCACCAGAGCTCTAGAATGAACAGGTGCATTATGAATGAACAAAAGTGCTAGGCAGGTCTATGTGCGGAGCTTAAAATACCCAGCAAGCTGTGCTGTAAACAGATGCACTCTGGCTAGGCCTTTCCTTTTAGTCATTACAAAAAGTCTCTTGGAACAATGGGGGAACTCACTCTGTAGACCAGGCTCACCTCAAACTCAAGACATCCTCCTGCCTCTGCCTCCCTAGTGCTGAGATTAAAAGCATGTACCAACACCTCCCAGCTGGCTATTCCTTTATACCAATGTTTTGCCTGAGTATCTGTATGCCTAACACCACAATTGGAGGCCAGAAGAGGGTGTCAAATGCCATGAGACTTAAGTCACAGCTGGTTGTGAGCTGCCATGTAGGTGCTGGGAATTGAACCCTGGTCCTATGGAAGATCAGCCACTGCTCTTGACTGCCAAGCCACCTTTCCAGTCCCTGAGGCTTATTTTGTATACATAAAAAAACATGGTTGGCTGGGCATGGTAGTGCATACCTGTCCCAGCACTTGGGAGGCAGAAGCAGGGAGATGAGCACTTCAGAGCCATCCTTGGATACTCGAAGCCTCTTAAGTGGGCGCACACTGTGGACTGCCCTTATGGTGGTTCTCCACAGATCCCTGTGCTGTGTACAGCAGCCCTTCTTTCTACCTTGCCTCATACTTCAATGCTCCGGAGTTGGCTCTTTTCACTGTACTAGCATCACACCTCCCCTCTTGGAATTAAGGCAGTTAGGGCCTGGTTTGCACTGGGCTTTGGCTTAGTATGGCTGGGTTGGAACTTTACACAACAATGAGGAGGTTACTGTCCCACTTGTGTTCAATGGAGTTAGTAGTTATAATTTCCAAGAACTCTTCCTTTGCATTTAAAGCATGGCTGCGGGCTGGAGAGATGGCTCAGCAGTTAAGAGCACTGACCATTCTTCCAAAGGTCCTGAGTTCAATTCCCAGCATCCACATGGCAGCTAACAACTGTCTGTAATTCCAAGACTGTGAGATCTTACACACCCTTATACAGTTATATATGCAGGCAAAACACCAATTCACATAAAATAAAAATAAACATTTTAAAAAAATAAAAATAAAACATAGCTGCTTGGAATAAACCATATGGGGCCTGTCTTGGTTTCCAACATGCCTCTCTCACCAAGTGTAAACATTTTTAGCTGTTGGTCTGAAGTGAAACATGTGACAATTCCTTTCACTTGAACAATTAAAAAAGTCACTGTAGACTATTAACTGTCTTAATGTCAATACTGTTTTTAGGGAACAGTGATGCCCAGGGAGAATTCTCACAGATGGGCAATAGCCAGTCTGTTGGTGGGGTTGTCAGAACATAGGCAAGGCTGATTACCCAAGTCTGTTACAGCACATTGGCATTGTTTGTGGTACCTTAAATAATTACAGTATCAATACTAAAGATGACAGATACCATCACAGATAATAAAAAAAAAAAAAAAAAATAAAGTCTGTAATTATGGTGGTGTGATTAAGAATTAACATATAGACTCAGGTTTGAATACTTGATTCCCAGTTGGTGGTCTGTTAGAAAAGGGTAGAAGTGGACTTGGAGGTGACACTGTGGTGGGCCCTGGTGCCCTTCCTAGTATTCTCATTCTCAATATCCCACTTCCCATCTTCCTGCCTGTGGATCAGGACATCAGCTCTCATGGGCTGAAGCACAAGGTTTTTTTTTTTTTTTTTTTTTTTAAACTTTATTTATTTATTTATTTGCCTTGGTGTTTGCCTGGAACTGGAACTACAGACAGTTGTTAGCTGCCATGTGGGTGCTGGGAATTGAACCCGGGTCCTCTGGAAGAGCAGACGGTGCTCTTAACCGCTGAGCCATCTCTCCAGCCCTGAAGCACAAGGTTTTAATCCCAGCACTCAAGACCTGTTGTACTGGCAATGTCATCTTTTACTAAGATGGAAAGGGAACAATCTGGAACAACATACTGACCTCTGTGGAGCCTCAGTTTTGTAATCTGTAAAATAGGGGTAAATTTCAACCGAAAAAGAGTGGAAAGAGATTAAAATAGTTCTTAGGGCTCAATAAGTTGGGACTCCTCATCTAATGAAAATTACTAAAAACACATGTCTGCCAAACCTCTCTCTCTCCAATTCTGGTACCTAAAGTTATTAACTGATGGCTGCTACATCATTTTAGTTTAATGTTCAAACAAAATTTATAAAAGTAATTTTCTTTTTAGAGTCAATTCTGTTAGAGACAAAGAAACCCATTTTGTATAGACAGTTGTGAAAATTCTTTTACTATTTTTTGTGTCCACATGATTGTTGAAAAAGTAAACAGCACTAGTGGCCATTTTGGTAAAAACAGTCTCTAAACCTATAGATTACATCCTTTGGACGGGTCGTATCCCCAGTATATCAAAGCCCTTGGCCATGACGGCAGCTACTGCTTCACACAGGAGCATTCGCCACATGTTCACCTTCAATACTTTCCCTGAAAGAGAAAAAAGACATTAACTGTGTTTCTCAGTTTGAAATTTATTAAATAACTGGGCATTTTACTTTTTTCTGAAACATGAGCAGCACTACCTATAGACCTTACCTTCAACTACAAAGACAGCACACTTCAACAGCTGTTTATGTAAAACCTGACAGTTTTCAGGGCTTTCCCTAAGCTCATGTGAAGCAACTACATACCCACAGCAGTGATGGTGCTTCTAATACGAGCACCACTTAGCCTCATTTTCTGTTTTGATTGGCCCCATTTCAAACTCTTACATATGCCAGAGCTTGCTGTGAAATTTCTTAGTTCCTCTGCAAATGTCCTGGTGGCACCCTTTCCCTAGGATGGATGGGGGATGAGACACTTACCTGTCTGCCGATCTTTCTCCACACAGTAGCAACTATCATAAAACTCTGTGAAAGTAGTTGCCAGCTCATATATATAATCGCAGAGAGTATGGAGAAATAAGTCATCTAACATCTTTTGTAAAATCTCAGGGAATCGTAAGATGCACCGGCCTAGCTTCCATTCCTTCTCATGGTCCAAAAGAATCTTGGTTTCCCGAGCAGCTTTCTGAAGCATCTCTTCATCAATATTGGCTAGTCGTGCAATAGACCTGAAATACCAGGTAAGTACCCTTTGGTTAGGCACAGGCCATTCTCACACAAAAGCATGTAATCTAGTATGACTAGTGTAAATCAGAAAACATCAGTAATTAAAACAGATTCTTAGACCCAGTGCAGTAGAGCCAACCTGTAACCCCAGCACTGGAGAGGCAGAGAGAGGGTCAGAAGCTATCCCGGGATACAAACACACACATACGCAATCAAGATCCAGGCTCAAAAACGGAAGAGACTCTTACCCAGCCTTACAACAAAAGCACCACATCACTAGATTCCAAACAAACAGTGTAATAGTCACCTGATTCTAGTGAAGGCATACAGTAAGTAAGCAGCTGTGTTTCCTCTGTCATCCAGCATCTTGTCAAAGGAGAAGATGTAGTCATTCAACCGATTATGGGACAGGTCGGCATACTTGATACAGCCATAGGCAATGGACGTCTGAGCAGCTATCAACTCCTCCTCAGTTAGGACCTTTGGGAAAACAAACACTCAGAGCTTGCCCACTCTTCACAGGTAGGAGACAGAATCTGAAGCTTCTATGGAGTTTCTATCTTTGTTTTTCTTTCTTTCTTTTTTTCTAGTAGGCCATGTTGGGTTTACTGGGAACGGGTGGGAGAGGGGAGGAAGGAGAGAGAGAAAGAGAGGTGTAGGAGAGAGAGCCCTATCTTTGTTTTTCAAGACTGAGTTTCTTTAGTAGCTCTGGCTGTCCTAGAACTCACTCTGTAGGAAGGGCTGGCCTCAGAGACCTGCCTGCCTCTGCCTCCTAATTGCTGGGATTAAAGGCATGCACCACCAGCGCACAGCTAAGAGGCGCTTTCTTCAGTGACACAGACACTAACTTGCTCACACTCCTAGCAAGAATTCATTCAATTTCATATATACATTCTGAGCTTGATCAATAAATATATAATTTTAGACTAAAAAAAATTTGAAAAATGCTTCCTATTCACAAACCAAAGTAGCAAACAATTTTGTCACTAAATTCAGTCATTTGGAGTGGGAAGGAGACAGCAGCATGCTGGCCTGGTGTGAGGTCCTAAGGAACAGCCCTACTACTGGAAGTTGTTAGTCAAGAGAAACTTTTTAAAACCAAGCTAGTACAGGGACTGCCATACCCAACAATTTAGATCCCCTCCCAAAAAAACCAAGACAGGGTTTCTCTGTGTAACAGGTCTAGCTGTCCTAGAACTCTTTGTAGACCACGTTGGCCTCTAACTCAGAAATCCGCCTGCCTCTGCCTCCCAAGTGATGGGGTTAAAGATATGTGCCATCACCTTTAGTCATCTCAACAATTTTACAAACTGGTGAATTTGTTAAGAGTATGTTTTTCTGTCTTGCAATAAGCTTTAGAAAGCCATAAACCCATTGTATACAGGATACATGTTAGGTCTGTGGTAAGATCCACTAAGGAATTCTATTCAACTGGCTTACAGATGAATGAACTTTCACTCTGAAAATATTACAGTAATTTGTGCAAATGCTTTTTGTAGTTTATATATTTAAGAAAATATGTTGGTTTTTAAGTTAGCCGATAAAATAATAGGTTGCTTAGAGTCTCTGGCCAGGCAGGTTCACATCTTTGCTAGATATTTAAGATCATAAAGTTATGTTTTACCCCCATGCACACCACAGTATAATGTTATATTCATCCATTGCTTTTTATATATATTAAGTAATGCAATGTAACTTCTAGGGCATTTTATTTTACAGGAAAATAAGGGACTGAGAAATGGCTCTGAGGTTAAGAGCACTAACTGGACTGCTCTTCCAGGACTGAACCAACTGGACATAGGTTCAATTCCCAGCACTCACAGCTCACAACTGTCTGTAACTCCAGTTCCAGGGGACCCAATGTCCTTACACAAACATATGCAAGCAAACACTAATATTCATAAGATAAAAATACCTAGTCATAACTGATCAACAAGTAATACTTAAAAATAAATTAGATAATATGCAAATTTGATAATTGTTTAAACAAAAAGTAATTTAAAAGCTAAGGAAGCATTACAAATTTAAGGCCAGCCTGGAACATGGAACACCCAATTAGAAAACAAAATAGCATACCAAACTGTAACAATACATCCTAACAAAAATTCTGCACAATTCAGGGTCTCAAGTAACTCAGGCTCACCTCAGAGTTATGTGACTTTGAACTCTGATTCTGCTGCCTCTAGAGACTAAGTGTTGGGACTGCAGGTATGTGCCATTTGGTATTGGGGATCACACCCAGGGTCTCACTTCTGCTAGACAAGCAATCTATCGACAGAACCATATCCCAAGAGTTTTTCTAAGGAAGGAATAAAAACCAGGTGGAAAGGAGCTAGTATGAGAAAGGATTTCATGTGGTAGAAAGAAATTATCAGATGGTTTGACAATGCGAAGAAAAAATGGTGAAATTAAAAGCTTGAGTGAATGAGGTATAAAGGATCTGAATAAATTGGACAAGGTATACAAAAGGTGCCTCCCTTCTCCCCTACTTTGAGATAGGGTCTTGTGTGTAGTACTGGCTGGCTGGTTTTGAATTCTGCCATTCTCCTGCCACCATGGCTGACATTAAAGGACGGATCCTGAGAAAAATCTACCACCAAGGAAGGACTAACTCAATGCTGGAAGACCCAAACATTAATACATTGATGTATCAAGTGAGCCTCTCTTTAAATATTGGTCTTTTTTTAACTCTTAAAAATGTTTTCTGTTGAGACAGGATCATTCTGTGTAGCTCAGGCCAGACTTAAATTCAGGGTCTTTCTGCCTTAGGTTCCTTAATGTTAGATTTACAGGGCCAGGCTGCTGCCATGTCCAACTTGAGATGTTATTTGTTTCCACTGCATAATTACAAGCTGGAGCCCAGTTATACAAATGGCCTTTCTTTTCATAAGGAAAGGGCCTATCACAACACATACCTTTATTTGGTTTTTACTTTGGAACAGACTTCAATGACTTAGAAAGCAAAATGTTTTAAAACTAAAATCTTTCAACTGCCTCTAACTCTGCCTAGTAGATGACTACTATTCCTCAATGGTTGGTCTATGATTAGTGTTTGATCGAGTATTTCATTCAGCCTGAAGTACTGACAAGGTGAGACTAAAAAGTTCTGCTTCCCTTGAGACAGGATGGCCAAGAGATCAGAGATCCACCTAACCTTGCTCTCAAGTGCTGGGATTAAAGGCTTAGCTTGGCCAGAGTTCTTACACTCCATATTCTTTATATGACACTTACATAAATATATACATTGTAAGAGTAGTCTGATGTGTCTTATAAAAATAACAGAATATCCTTGTTTGTTGTTGAACGCTCATCAAAATTTACAACCAAGTCTTTGAGACTACGTTTCTGATAATTGTTCAATAAAAGTAAGTTTGCACACCTTACTCTCTGTAGTTAATAGTAATTTGGTACATATACTCTTCCTAGATTAAAAACCCACGGGAATGCAGAATGCACACGCGGGTTCCTGTTTTGTTTTTGTTTTTTTAAATATTTATTTTTATTTTAGGTGAATTAGTGTTTTGCCTGCAAGTGTAACTGTGTAAGGGTGTCAGATATTGGAATTACAGACAGTTGTTAGCTGCCAAGTGGATGCTGGGAATCAAACTCAGGTCCTCTGGAAAAACAGTCAGTGCTCTTAACAGCTGAGCCATCTCTCCAGCCCTGGGGTTCTGGGTTTTACCAATAGCACTGCATAAACTGGGAGTGGTGGAGCACGACTAAGCATGTAGGACCCAGAGGCTTGAGATTCAAAAGTTTGCAGCCAGCCTAGGCCACATAAAAGACTGTCTCAACATTGTCTCTTTAGACATATGGTCTTAACTATGTAAGGTAGTCTAGCCTCAAATCTGTGCTCTTTGGTCTCAACCTCTTGAGCAAGTGTTGGGAATTATGGGCCTATGCTACAACATCTGGAATGAATACTTTGCTAAAAATGGTAATATCGAGTAAGATCCTGCTTTCCTGAACAGAGTCTACACTTACACACAGAGGAGAAGGATAATCACTCTGAGTTCACAGCCAGCTTTGGCTACAGAGTAAGCTTCTGCTTCTGAAAAAACCCTATGCATTGAATGCCTGGCTTAAAGGATCCCAGTTTTACAGCGACATTAGCTACATTTCCATCTGCAAGGATGACTATGTTGTGGTCATTGTCTCTTTTCTGTTATACTGCATGAATAATCAAGCTAGTATAACTCAAAATATAATTAATTTTACAAATTGGCTTTTCTTAAGAAAAACTACTGCTGTCAGGATACAAGATTAACTCAAAGAAATCAGTAGCCCTTCTATACACTAAAGATAAAAGGGCTGAAAAAGAAATAAAGGAAACATCACCCTTTATAATCGCTGCAAATAGCATTAAATACCTTAGAGTAACTATAACTAAAGAAGTAACAGATCTATTTGACAATTTTTTTTTTTTTTTAAATTTTTTTTTTTTTTTTTTAACTTTATTTATTTGCCTTGGTGTTTGCCTGGAACTGAAACTACAGACAGTTGTTAGCTGCCATGTGGGTGCTGGGAATCGAACCCGGGTCCTCTGGAAGAGCAGACGGTGCTCTTAACCGCTGAGCCATCTCTCTAGCCCCTTGACAAAAATTTTAAGTCACTGAAGAAAGAAATTGAAGAGGATATCAGAAAATGGAAAGAGCTCCCATTTTCCTGGATAGGTAGGATCAACATAGTAAAAAGGCAATTCTTCCCAAAGGAATCTACAGATTCAAAGCACTGCCCATCAAAATCCCAACACAATACTTTTTGAACCTTGAAAGAACAATACTTAATTTCATTTGGAATAACAGGAAAGCTAGGATTGCCAAAACAATTTTGCTCAACAAAAGAAACTCAGGAGGCATCACCATCCCTGACTTCAAGTTATACTATAGAGCTACAGTAATAAAAACAGCCTGGTACTGGCATAAAAACAGACTTGTGGATCAATGGAATCGAATTGAGGATCCGGGCATTAACCCAAAAACCTATGAACACCTGATCTTTGACAAAGAGGCCCAAAATATTCAATGGAAAAAAGATAGTATCTTTAACAAATGGTGTTGGCATAGCTGGATGGAAGTGTGTAGAAAAATGCAAATAGATCCGAGCCTGTCACCCTGCACAAAATTCAAATCCAAATGGATCAAAGACCTTAACATAAACCCAGCCACTCTGAACTTGATAGAAAAGAAAGTGGGAAATACCCTCCAATGAATTGGCATAGGCGACCACTTCCTAAATATAACACCAATCAAGACGTGGGATCTCCTGAAGCTGAGAAGCTTCTGTAAAGCCAAGGACACTGTCAATAGGACAAAACGACAGCCTACAGAATGGGAAAAGATTTTCACCAACCCTACAAGTGATAGAGGACTGACCTCTAAGATATATAAAGAACTCAAGAATCTAGAGCCCAAAACCTTGAATAACCCAATCAAAAAATGGGGTTCAGATCTAAAAAGGGAATTCTCAGCAGAAGAATTATGAATGGCTGAAAGGCACCTGAAAAAGTGCTCAACTTCTTTAGTCATCAGAGAAATGCAAATCAAAACAACTTTGAGATAACACCTGATACACCTGTCAGATTGGCTAAGATAAAAGTCACAGATGACAGCCTATGCTGGAGAGGTTGTGGAGCAAGGGGAACACTCCTCCATTGTTGGTGGGAGTGTAAGCTTGTTCAGCCACTCTGGAATGCAGTATGGCAGTTTCTCAGAAAACTGGGAATCAATCTCCCCAAGGATCCAGCAATACCACTTCTGGGTGTATACCCTAAAGATGCACATTCGCACTCCAAAGGCATTAGCTCAACTATGTTCATAGCAGCATTATTCGTAATAGCAAGAACCTGGAAACAACCTAGATGCCCCTCAACTGAGGAATGGATTAATAAACTGTGGTCCATCTACAAAATGGAGTACTACTCAGCAGTAAGAAAAAAATGATATCCTAAAATTTGCAGGCAAATGGATGGATTTGGAGAATATCCTCCTGAGCGAGGTATCACAAACTCAGAAAGATAAGCAGGGGATGTACTCACTCTTTAGTGGACTCTAAATAAAAAAAGCAAAAAGCCAAGCATGTCCAAGCTGCAAACAACAACCCCTGAACAGCTTTGGATCTGAAACACCTGGGAATGCCACCTTGGATCCCACTCCCTCTAGAGGAACACCTTGACTCAGTCTTGATGTTGGGGTGAGGAAACTGGATCTGCCAGGAGTAGATGCTGAACTGAGCAATATTGGAACCTTGTGTTGGGAGCTGCCGCACCTTAAAGATGGCGCTGGCTCCTATTCCCCGCCTTCTTGATGGCGAATGCTTCTAGTAATAATTAACTCCATCCATGGGATGTGCTGAATTGACTAGCTTGCTTCCGTGTGCGTGGCCCTATGGTGAAGGCCCACGCGGCATTAGCTGAGTGAAGGACTTGGGCTTAAAACTGGCTGCACAGGTTGGGAAAGGGAGAACTACTACTGCAAGGGGCTACTACTGCAAGAAGTATCTGTAACAATAAAGGACCTGGTCAATTACCACAGAAGAATCCTGGTGCTGTGTCTTTTCCTGCTGGACGGGACGGGGCGCGGCACACCTTGGGACCTCCTGCCCATGCTGGGGAGGAGATGGGGAGATGTGGAGAAGAGCAAGTGACTGGAGGGGGTGGGAGGGGGAAGAGATCTTGAATAAGGATATACAAGCACAGAAAATGTGACTCTATTTATAATAAACAAACAAACAAACAAACAAACAACAACAACAACAACAAAACACAAACTACTGCTGTCTATGCCATGCCTGTAACTGTAAGAGTTGAAGGCCAGACTAGGTTATGGCGAGACCCTATCTTACCTCCTCACCACCAAGCAAAACCTGAATACACTATGAGTATGGAGAAGAGTCTAAGGGTCTCACTATTGCCCAGATCAGCCTTGAACTCAAACACACAAGTACCCTCCCGAGTGTTGGTATTACAGGTGTATATACACACATCCAGCTTTGCTTACTGTTTTATTTGCCTGTACCACATCCTAAATCCTTCCGTGTCCCCCCAATCCAAAGTCTCAAGAAATCAGTAAAAACAATAAAGGTCTAAGTTGCACAACATAATGAAGACCTAGCGACAAGTCTCATGCCAACTTATTGGCAACCCAAAACTTTCAAATAGTAAGAAAACTGATTCACACTGCAAACTCACATGAGTCTGACGTCAGAACAGCATTCTACAGCATAAGATTCATGCCAGAACCCGCAACTAGAGTTTTAATATTTTAATTTCAATGCAGTTATAGGATGCAAAATGCTAACATCACTAATAAACATGTTTCTGCTACTGCCAGATCAGCTGTGCCACTATAAACTTAGATACTGCTAGCTCATAGAACTCAATAGAGAGCCTGGAGGCTGCCCTACAGCATTACCATCACACCAACACTCAAGAGCCCTGTACCTCCTTGTGCAGAACCATTGACAGAATTCACATTATATAGGGACCTAAACTATCTGAAACCAAGAAAAACATCCCACTTACATATAAGAGCTACAAAAACATAACTAAGAATGGTTACATGAAGACGTAAAAGGATGGCTATGGCAGCATATGCCACCAGGGAAGTAGAAGATTAGTAGTTCAAGGTTGGCCTCAGATACACAAGGTGAGTTAACATAAATACAAGTTCAAAAGATCTTCACAGTGATGCAAGTGCTTGCTACAAAAACTATGACCCACAGGTAAATGAAATCAAAAGGCACTGAATATTTATAGACTATGACAATCAATGTAAAGGTCCATTGGAGCCAGACTAGGATACATCTGTAAAACCAATACTAAGGAAACAGGCTGAACACTGAGTTTAGGGTCAATCTTGGCTACAAAGAGAGACCCTGCTACAAAACCTCAAAATCCATACTACTCAAATCAGTCTGGAGAGGTCTGAAAAGCTGAGTCCTCAACCTTACTTTATACTTAATAAATAGATTCTTGATAAGATGCTGAATGATTTCGCCATAAACAATAGTGTGAGATGTTTAACTTAGAACAATTTATCCATAGCATGAAAACAATATGGGAGCCAGCATGGTGGCACACAGCTATAACCCCAAAATTTGGGAGGCAGGGGCAGGAGTATCAAGAATTAAAGGCAAGCCCTAGTTACATAAGGGTTTGAGACCAACTTGGACTACGTGAAAGCCTATCTCACAACAACCAAAGTCACATGGCTTTTGTACTTCCATACAGCACAATTTCTATGTATGTATGTATGTATGTATGTATGTATGTATGTATGTATGTATGTGTGTGTGTGTGTATATATATATACATATATATGCTGAAGTTAAAGCAGAGCCACCTCATGCAATGGGGGGAAACTGAAGAAGGTTCCTGGCATCCTTGACCTACCTTGTCTCTCTCCTTCTCCTTTAACTTGTCCATGGACCGCTTTAGTCCTTCTTCCAGCAGGTCTACAAGGCGCACACTTTCCCCTGAACGGGTTTTAAACTTCTTCCTAAAAGACAGTTAAAGTCTCATAAAACATTCTGAATTAGACTTTTCAATTTAAAAACCCTTGAAAACAAAGGTTTGAGGGATCTAGTCACACATGGCAATATATGCCCAGGCAATGGGCCACATTCTAGTTGGCTAACAGGGACAAGCACCAAGGAAACAGTGCTTTCTAGTGTCTCCGCTCAAAGCATCCTGGGTGTTTTTTTTCTTTTTAAAAAGCTTGTGAGCACCTTTAGCCTTATTACATTTTAATAGTATAAAACAAACCACAAGAAAATCTGCAGGGCTAGAGAGATGGCTCACATAACGAGCATTGGCTGCTCTTCCAGAAGCTCCTGTTCAAGGAGACAGATCCTGATTCTGGACTTGACAGGCTCATGCACATACAAAATAAAAATCTAACCAGCTCACTTTCCTGGAATCTAAGATGTTTTGCCTGTTTAGAAAAATTAACAGAGCCAGTTCTGGGACTGGGTGCTGTCTGCAGACTGTGTTCCCACGCACTCTGTAGCAGACAGAGATAAACTCTGACTGCCACGGTCTCCCCAGCTGCTGCTGAGGGGATTTGCACGGCCACCCGGCCTCCAACTGTTCAAACAGAGAAAGATTGAAGACTTGAAATTCAGTCCCCTGCCCAGAGCAGAGGTAGAGATTGAGCAGACCTTTTCCTCAGAGGTGACAGGAAGCACATAAGCCCGAGTGCCACAACTGACCAGGAGCCACCTAATCGTGAATCACTGAAGCGATGGGCAAACGTCAGGGCAAAAACTTACATAATAATATAAAGAACAACAAGGTAACTCCAGAAGAAAGTGGCGATCCTACAACTACAAGATCTGAACTGAGCAATGAAGAGGAAACAGAAGGAAGCAACACCAAAAATTCCTTTATGATGATCATCAAAGCTCTCAAAGAAGATATGAAAAATTGCCTTAAAGAAATAGAAGAAAATACAAACAAAATATTGGAAGAGATGAACAAATGTATGAAAGAAAACCAAGAAAAAGTAAACCAAAAAATTAAAGAAACATGCCAGGAACTAAAAGCTGAAATAGAAACAATAAAAAAGGCACAAAATGAGGCAAAGATGGAAATAGAAAACCTGAAGAAAAAACCTGAAACCACAGATACAAGCATAACCAACAGAGTTCAAGAGATGGAAGACAGAATCTCTGGAGTGGAAGACTCAGTAGCTCAAATAGATATATCAGTCAAAGAAAATACTAAAACCAAAAAGGCCATAACTCAAAATGTTCAGGAAATCTGGGACACCATGAAAAGACCTAATTTGAGAATAATAGGAATAGAAGAAGGAGAAGAATACCAGCTCAAAGGCACAGATAATGTTTTCAATAAAATCATAGAAGAAAACTTCCCTAACCTCAAGAAGGAAATGCCTATAAAGATACAAGAAGCTTACAGAACACCAAATAGATATGACCCCAAAAAAAATTCAGCGCGCCACATTATAATCAAGCCACAAAACATACAGAACAAAGAAAAAATTTTAAGAGCTGCAAAAGAAAAGAGTCAACTCACATATAAAGGCAGACCCATCAGAATAACGCCTGACTATTCAATGGAAATGATGAAAGCTAGAAGGGCTTGGTCAGAAGTTATACAGACACTAAAAGAGCACGGCTGCCAAACTAGAATACTATACCCTGCAAAATTATCAATCACCATAGCTGGAGTAAACAAGATATTTCAGGACAGTCAGACTGAAACAATATCTATCTACCAATCCAGCGCTACAGAGAGTATTAGAGGGAAAACTCCAACCTAAGGACCCCAGATACACCCATGAAACCACAAATAATCAATAATTCCACAGAAGAATACTCCAGAGAAAGGAAATACAAACAAGTTACCACCAAAATTGGCAGGAAATATCAATCAATGGTCACTAATTTCCCTTAATATCAATGGACTCAACTCTCCTATAAAATATCACACTCTAACAAGATGGATACAACAACAGAAGCCATCCTTCTATTGCCTACGAGAAACAAACACCTCAACCACAAGGACAGACACAGGCTTAGAATAAAGGGTTGGGAAAAGATTTTCCAGTCAAATGATCCTAAGAAACAAGCGGGGGTTGCAATCCTAATATCTAACAAAGTAGACTTTAAACTAAAAGCAATTAAAAGGGACCAAGATGGTCATTACTTATTCATCACAGGAAAAATTGGTCAAGAGGAGATTTCAATCCTGAATATTTATGTCCCTAATATAAGGGCACCTACTTATGTAAAAGAAACACTGCTAAAGCTCGAATCTCACATCAATGCTTACACCCTAATAGTGGGAGACTTCAATACCCGACTTTCAACCCAGGACAGGTCAACCAGACAGAGACTCAACAGAGAAATAAGGAGTCTAAAAGAGGTTATGATGCAAATGGATTTAATAGATATATACAGAAGCTTCCACCCAAATGCAAAGGAATATACATATTTCTCAGCTCCTCATGGAACTTTCTCCAAAATTGACCACATAAGTGGTCATAAAGCAAATATCAACAGATACAAAAAAATGGAAATAATCCCTTGTAACATATCGGACCACCAGGGCCTAAAGTTAGAGTTCAACAACATCAAAAATCAAAGAAAGCCTACCAACTCATGGAAACTAAACATCACTCAGCTGAACCATCTTAGGGTCAAGGAAGAAATTAAGAAAGAAATCAAAGTCTTCCTAGAATTTAATGAAAATGAATCTACAACGTATCCAAACTTGTGGGACACAATGAAAGCAATCTTAAGACGAAAATTCATAGCGCTAGATGCCTACATGAAAAACCTAGAGAAATCCCACACTAGAGACCTAACAGCTCAGCTGAAAGCCTTAGAATAATTAGAAGCGAACTCACCTAGAAGGAGTAGACGGCAGGAAATAATCAAACTTAGAGCTGAAATCAATACAATTAAAAACAAAAAGAACAATACAAAGAATCAATGAATCTAAGAGTTGGTTCTTTGAGAAAGTTAACAAGATAGATAAGCCCTTAGCCAAACTAATCAAAAAACAGAGAGAGTGTTCAAATCAACAAAATCAGAAATGAAAAGGGGGACATAACAACAGAGCCCCAGGAAATCCAGAGAATTATCAGATCATATTTTGAAAATCTGTATTCCACAAAAATGGAAAACCTAAAAGAAATGGACAGTTTTCTGGACAGGTACCATCTACCAAAATTGAATGAAGATCAGATTAATTACCTAAACAGGACTATAACCCTTAAGGAAACTGAAGCTGTCATTAAGAACTTCCCCAAAAATAAAAGCCCTGGTCCAGATGGTTTCAGTGCCAAATTCTATGAGACATTCAAAGAAGAATTACTACCATTACTCCTCAAACTATTTCACACAGTAGAAACTGAAGGAATATTGCCAAATTCCTTTTATGAGGCCACAATTAATCTAATACCCAAGCCACTCAAAGACACAACAAAGAAGGAGAATTACAGACCAATTTCCCTCATGAATATTGATGCGAAAATTCTAAATTCTCAACAAAATTTTGGCAAACCGTATACAACAATGTATAAAAGATATCATCCACCACAACCAAGTAGGCTTCATCCCAGAAATGCAGGGCTGGTTTAACATATGAAAAACTGTAAACATTATCCATCATATAAACAAACTAAAGGAACAAAAACACACGATCATATCCTTAGATGCTGAAAAAGCCTTTGACAAAATCCAACACTTTTTATGATTAAAGCCCTAGAGAGATCAGGAATACAGGGAGAATACTTAAATATAATAAAGGCAATTTACAAGAAGCCGACAGCCAGTATTAAACTTAATGGAGAAAAACTCAAAGCAATCCCACTAAAATCAGGAACGAGACAAGGATGTCCTCTCTCCCCTTATCTATTCAATATACTTCTCGAAGTTTTAGCTAAAGCAATAAGAGAACGAAAAGAGATTAAGGGCATACAAATTGGAAAAGAAGAAGTGAAACTATCTCTATTTGCAGATGATATGATTGTATACATAAGTGACCCACAAATTTCTTCCAAGGAATTGCTACGGCTGATAAAGACCTTCAGCAATGTAGCAGGATACAAGACTAACTCAAAGAAATCAGTAGCCCTTCTATACACTAAAGATAAAAGAGCTGAAAAAGAAATAAGGGAAACATTACCCTTCATAATAGCTGCATTATGTTAATATTAAACCCCTTGGAGTAACTATAACCAAAGAAGTAACAGATCTATTTGACAAAAATTTTAAATCACTAAAGAAAGAAATTGAAGAGGATATCAGAAAACGGAAAGCTCTCCCATGTTCCTGGATAGGTAGGATCAACATAGTAAAAAGGCAATTCTTCCCAAAGGCAATCTACAGATTCAATGCACTGCCCATCAAAATCCCAACACAGTATTTTTTGAACCTTGAAAGAACAATACTCAATTTCATTTGGAATAACAGGAAAGCCGGATTGCCAAAACAATTTTACTCAACAAAAGAACCTCAGGAGGAATCACCATTCTTGACTTCAAGTTATACTATAGAGCTACAGTAATAAAAACAGCCTGGTACTGGCATAAAAACAGACTCGTGGATCAATGGAATAGAATTGAGGATCCAGACATTAACCCAAAAACCTATGAACACCTGATCTTTGACAAAGAGGCCCAAAACATTCAATGGAAAAAAGATAGTATCTTTAACAAATGGTGTTGGCATAGCTGGGTGGAAGTGTGTAGAAAAATGCAAATAGATCCGAGCCTGTCATCATGCACAAAACTCAAATCCAAGTGGATCAAAGACCTCAACTTAAACCCAACCACTTTGAACTTGATAGAAAAGAAAGTGGGAAATACACTTGTACAAATTGGCACAGGCCACCACTTCCTAAATATAACACCAGTGGCACAGGCACTAAGACCAACAATCAATAAGTGGGATCTCCTGAAGCTGAGAAGCTTCTGCAAAGCCAAGGACACTGTCAATAGGACAAAACGACAGCCTACAGAATGGGAAAAGATTTTCACCAACCCTACAAATGATAGAGGACTGATCTCTAAGATATATAAAGAACTCAAGAATCTAGAGCCCAAAACCTTGAATAACCCTATCAAAAAATGGGGTTCAGATCTAAAAAGGGAATTCTCAGCAGAAGAATTATGAATGGCTGAAAGGCACCTGAAAAAGTGCTCATCATCTTTAGCCATCAGAGAAAATGCAAATCAAAACAACTTTGAGATACCACCTAACACCTGTTAGATTGGCTAAGATAAAAGGCACAGATGACAGCCTATGTTGGAGAGGATGCAGAGCAAGGGGAACACTCCTCCATTGTTGGTGGGAGTATAAGCTTGTTCAGCCACTCTGGAATGCAGTATGGCGGTTTCTCAGAAAATTGAGAATCAATCTCCCCAAGAACCCAGCAATACTACTTCTGGGTGTATACTCTAAAGATGCACAGTCATACTCCAAAGGCATTAGCTCAACTATGTTCATAGCAGCATTATTTGTAATAGCAAGAACCTGGAAACAACCTAGATGTCCTTCAACTGAAGAGTGGATTAACAAACTGTGGTACATCTACACAATGGAGTACTACTCAGCAGTAAGAAAAAATGATATCCTAACATTTGCAGGCAAATGGATGGATTTGGAGAATATCCTCCTGAGTGAGGTATCACAAACTCAGAAAGATAAACAGGGGATGTACTCACTTATTAGTGGTCTCTAAACAAACAAACAAGAAAAAAGCCAAGCATGTCCAAGCTGCAAACAACAACCACTAAACAGCTTGGGATCAGAAACACCTTGGACTGACCCTTCGGATCCCACTCCCCCTAGAGGAACACCTGACTCACTCTTGAGGGAGGGGGGAGAAAGCTGGATCTGCCAGGAGTGGAGACTGAACTAAGCAATATTGGGTCAGTGGGACCGTGGGACTGCCTGCTGCCTGCCCAGGGAGGGGATGGGAAGTTGTGGAGAAGAAAGAATGACCTGATGTGGTGGGAGGGGGAAGGGACCTTGAATAAGGATATACAAGGATAGAAAGTGTGACTGCTTTGTTAATAATAATAATAATAATAATAATAATAATAATAATAATAAAGTATACAGCAAAAAAAGAGAAAAATTACCAGAACAAAAATCCCACCACACTTACTTCTACATAAAACTACCCGATAGAAAGTCAGTCACATTAAAGAGAAACATTTTGTGCCTTTGAGTTGATAAATACTGAATATAAATATCCCATTACATTTACTCTTTGTCTGAACAGAACAGAGAAAACTGTTGGGGAGCAGAAAAGAGAGAAAGTATGGACATCATTAACTTAGATTTGATAAGCTTCCTACTTAGCACAAAAATGAAGGGAGTGAATCTTAGGTTCAACTGGAATCTCAATGGCTCACACTTTGCTAAGTTTGTAACTAAAGGGAAATGCTCCACTGGCTTTCACTGCACTGCCAAGTATCCTGTGTGAAATGGGCATGGTCTAGATGGGGATGTGTGATGACAGTCTAGTGTTCTTTCAACCCCACGTGCTTGTCTTTGGGGCTACATTCCCTGGAGGCTGAGTTTACATGACAGTAATAAACTACCACTCTGTAGGACTAGGTTACAGGAAGCCTCTTCGTAAGCTGTGGGGACCAGGGTCACTATTACCAGCTCATGCCGAACACTCACTTGTCTTCTCCTAGCACCACACCAAATCCAACATGGGTCAATTGAGTTACTTTAGGGTCATACCAACCAATCATTTGAGCAGCAGCAAAAACTGTCTGGAAATGTACAGCCTACGAAGAGCAGAAAAAGAATGTGCTTGTTAGTTTTCTCTAATTAAAAAAGACAACTCTTCTGGGCTCAGTGATCACATGACAACCCTATCAGGCAAGCATTATAATACAATTCTTCTATTCTCCAGATGTGATCACCAAAAGACAAAATGACATTTTCTAAAAAAAAAAAAAAAAAAAAAAAAACTTGATTTATTTTATTTGTCTTGGTGTTTGCCTGGAACTGGGAACTGGAACTACAGACAGTTGTGAGCTGCCATGTGGGTGCTGGGAATCGAACCCCGGTCCTCTGGAAGAACAGTCACTGCTCTTAACCACTGAACCATCTCTCCAGCCCCTACACTCAGGTCTTAAAAGAGGTCAGGCACATTGGTTGATACATGCTGTGATCTCAGTGCCTCACAGCTAGAGAATCAGTTCAAGTTCATATTCATCTACATAGTCAGTGTTGAGACCAACCTAGGTAATGAGACAATGTCTCATAAATCAAAAATTGCTTAAAGAGTCATGGAGGGACTGAGGATACTGTTTAGGGTCACAATACTTGTCTACCAAATACAAAACACAGGCTGTAGTGGGATTGTGTACTGTTCCATTGTAAATAATTGTCCCACCTACTGGTTTAATAAAAATGCTGATTGATCGAAGGCAGACAAGAAGTGTGGTTGGTGCCACTAGACTAAGAAAACTCTGGCAACAGGAAGAACAGAGCAGAGATGCCACAGAGTCGCCAGAGAAGCCAGCAGATGCAAAGGATAACTATGCTGCTCTGAGAAAGGTAAAAAGCCATATGGCTGAACAAGATAAGGATCATGGGTTATTTTAAGAATTAAGAGTTAGCAAGTTATATGCCTGGGCCATACATCAATCAACATAAAATTAATATAAGCCGTTGTGTGATTATTTGGTCCTAAGCATCTGTGTGATTCTGTGGGACTGTGGGTCTGAACTTTGAGGCTAGGGTCCAGAAAATTATTACAACAACAGGCTCTGATCTTCACCACAGCAAAAACAAAAGTGACTCAGGACAAAAATCACAAAATAGTTCCTTTCTATTAAATTTTAGTTTTCATTCAGAAAGGTGAGATTTCAAGTCTGAGGCCAAATGAGCTACCTGAGACCTTATCCTACAACAACAAAAGTCAGGTGGCTTTCCTATTTCTGTGAAGTACTATTTTCTATGTGTCTATATATGTTAAAATTAATTTAAATAAAAGCAAAGCCACAATGCCATATTAGTTAAACCAGAATATTACACAGAAGGACCTGTTTGAAAAAGCAAAACCAAACGTTGGGCTGCATCACCACCCCACAGAGAGGATCAAGATGTTTTTCCCCCATGTAGCCTGGCTGTCCTGGAACTTGAAGATCCATCTGTCTCTGCTTCCCTAGAACAGGAATAATCTATATGTTCAGAAAGTAGCTATAAAGTTGGGCCCAACCCTGTTCTTTCTCCAAAGATGCACCAGTGTTCTGAACTGTAAGTTTCTAGTGCATTTCTTACAATCTTCAAGCCAAATGCAATCAGGCCCTAATAAATCCAACTTACTTGTCCATTGTCCACCACATAGATAACCTTATCTGGTTTTTCCTCAGTCATTCTCTGTTTGACAGCAGCCAGGTCAGATGTGTCATAAGTAAAGCCTCCATCGGATTTCACTATGGTTAATGGCACAGAACATCCAGGCACGAACACAATTTTTCTGCCATCATCCACTTGCACAAATCCTAGCAATAAAGAAGCAAACAAACAAAGAAAACTTTCATTATCAAAGCTAAAAGAGCTGTCCTGGAACTAGAATCCTAGTTTATTCTAGGACCACATAAATACCTGGCCATTCTATGAACATTCTCTTTTTTATTTGTGTGTGAAAGAATGTGAGTGGTACATGTACAGTGTGACTGTGGAGATCAGAAGACACCTTTTGGGAACCAGTACTCTCCTCCTACATGTGAGTCTCAGGGACTGAACTCAGACACTAGGTTTGGCAGCAAGTGCCTCTATCTGCAGAACCTTCTCACCACCTCTCTTTAAAAGATCTGAGAAAATCATGATTATTTCACATGATCTACTGTGGTGATATATATTTAATAAAAATAGTCTAGAATATCAGAGGAGAGTCACCCACAGAGCCAAGCCATCAAGTATAGCAATATAGAGGGAAGTTCTAGTGACCTCAACAGACCCAGCCCCTGTTGGGGTGGCCAAGTGAGCCCAAAACCACAGACCAGATGGCCTGTTTTGTTCCTGATCTCTCTCTTAAAAAAAAAAAAAAAAAAAAGCTTTCCTCTGGCGGCAGCCATCAGGTGAGCCAAGATGGGTGCCTACAAATACATCCAGGAGCTGTGGAGGAAGAAGCAGTCGGACGTGATGCGCTTTCTTCTGAGGGTCCGTTGTTGGCAGTACCGCCAGCTCTCGGCACAGGGCTCCGCGCCCCACCCGGCCTGATAAAGCGCGGAGGCTGGGATACAAGGCGAAGCAAGGTTATGTCATCTACAGGATTCGTGTCCGCCGTGGTGGCCGCAAACACCCGGTACCTAAGGGTGCAACTTATGGCAAGCCTGTCCATCATGGTGTTAACCAGCTCAAGTTTGCCTGAAGCCTTCAGTCTGTTGCTGAGGAGAGAGCTGGACGCCATTGTGGGGCTCTGAGAGTCCTGAATTCTTACTGGGCTGGCGAAGATTCCACATACAAATTTTTTGAGGTTATCCTCATTGATCCATTCCATAAAGCTATCAGAAGAAACCCTGACACCCAGTGGATCACCAAGCCAGTCCACAAGCATAGAGAGATGCGTGGGCTGACATCTGCTGGCCGCAAGAGTCAGGGCCTTGGAAAGGGCCACAAGTTCCACCACACAATTGGTGGCTCTCGCCATGCAGCCTGGAGAAGGCGCAATACTTTGCAGCTCCACCGTTACCGCTAATACACGTAATATTTGTAAAATTAATGCCCAATAAACAATTTAGGATCGTCAAAAAAAAAAAAAAAAAAAAAAAAAAAGCTAAATGTCCCCATGCAGAGTTCCGAATCTCCTAGATTCGCTCTTTGTATCTGTAAGTCCCTACTCTCCCCCAAATAAATAGTAACCCTTATATGTCATATTTAAATAATTCCGGCGATAATTAGGTCAAGGAGTAGTGGCCCATACCTTTAATTCTAGCTTTAGAAATGTTGAAAGAGGAAGAAAGTTAGCTGGGCAAAGAGAGAGAAGGGAGGTTTTCCGACTTTCCCAGAGGATTCCTTGGTGGTCTGAGGACAGAAGTTAAGAGTAGGTTTCCCAGATACAGGCCTGAGGAGTTGTCGAGCAAGAAGTGGCTGTGGTTCGTTTCTCTATCTCTCTGACAGTCCAGCTTTACCTCAAAACCTGGCTTCGGGTTCTTATTATAATACCAAATAGATTTGTGCACTACTCTACTGCCAAGACTGATTTCAGGGCACAGGGTTAAATATGATGGTAAGGCTCTGCACTCACACTACATCTGGTTAAACTCTGATCCACTCAGCAGACAAAATATAAACATGTGCTTTGCATTCTGGGTGAAACTATAATCTTCCTCAATGTGCCAATAGCAAGATCTACTGGAGCAAAAAGAAATAAAACTGTGTTCACATGCTTACAATGAATAAGCAAAGTTCTCAGAACCAAGAAGAGGCAGAAAGGAACATTTTAAGGGCTATGTGTGATTTGTGTCACCATAATATTAAACCCCAAATTTAATGTTCATAGTACCTATGGTCACTATGCAGTTTATGCTGCCATACTATCTTACAGTTTAGGAAACATACTCATATATAGGTAGTGGTTTGTGGTTAAAACCACAGCCTATGAAGGAAGACTGCCTGTGTAGGAATCTCAGGTTCATTGCCTATTGGCCCTGACTTCTCTTATGCTGATCAGGGCTGGGAACAGAGCTAGAAGTACTCGACAGCATATGTAAGACTCTGTGTTCAACCATCAGCTTCATGACACCAACAAACCCCATAAACACTGTTTTATTATTTTTTTAATATTTATTTTTATTTTATGTGAATTAGTGTTTTGTCTGCAAGTATAACTGTGTAAGGGTGTCAGATCTTGGAATTACAGACAGTTGTTAGCTGTCATGTGGATGCTGAGAACTGAACTCAGGTCCTCCAGGAGAGTCAGTGCTCTTAACCACTGAGTCATCTCTCCAGCCCTGTTTTATTATTTTCAAAGTGTAGTTCCTATGCCAGGCTTCAGGGCTGAAGAATGGCTCAGTGGTTGAGAACATGTGCTGCTCTTGCAGAAGACTGACCGAGGTACAGCTCCCAACAGCCACAGGACAGACAATTCACAACTAACTGAACTGAATCGTATGCCCTCTTCTGGCCTGCACATGGTATGCATGATCTTGCTCACAAACACTTATGCACAAAAGAATATATAAATCTTTTTTGTTTATCAAGACAAGAATTTTTCTGTGTAGCCCTAGATGTCCTGGAACTCAGAGATCTGACTGCCTCCCAGGTGATAGGATTTAAGACATGCACCACTATGCCCAGAAAGACATCTTTACAAAAAAAAAAAGAAAAATCATGAACCACTGTGAATTTGAGACCAGACAGGGATATGCAGTGAAACCCAGTCACAAAACTTCAAAATGACTGGGCAAATTTTACACAGAATCCCTGTTAAAAAAATGGAGAGGGAATGATAGCATGCTACAAAAGCCAACAGTCATCAACAGCTATTGACACTATAGGGCACAGTGTGATAGAGAAATTTACAGTTCGATCAAGCTGAGTCAGTCTTAGTACCTAAATCCACTAACTAATCATAGTATTTCAAAAAAAGAAAATCAGACATTGTTTGCATTCTTGAAAATCAAAGCAAAGCAGATCGAAAAAAATCTTCTTTTAAAAATATAGGTAGATTCAGGGTGGTGGTGCCTATGCCTTTAATCCTAGCATTTGAGATGCAGAAGAAAGAGGATCTGAGTTCAAGGCCAGCCTGGCCTACAGAGCAAGTTCTAGCACAACCAAGGATGTTACAAAGGAATCCCGTCTCAAAAAACAAAACTCCAACAGACAGAACTATGTATTATGGTTTATGCCTAAAATCCCAGCATTTATGAAGCAGAGGCAAGAGAACTGTTAAGTTTGAGGCCAGCTGAGATAAAAAGTGAAATTGTTATACCAATAGGATAAATTCTATAAGCCTTCTTTCTGCAACAATAAAAGAAATATATCCAGGCATGGTAGTGCAATGCCTATAATCCCAGTACTTTGGAGGGAGGAGTGTCATAAATTTGAGGTTAGCATGGTCTATACAGCAAGTTCCAGACAAGCCTCGGTTCCTTACAAAGCAAGAAAAAAATTACACAGGAAAGGAGAGCTACTATGTTTTAACAGAACACAAATAAATGTAATATTCAGATGCTTAAAAAAAAAACCACCCTACGATTAATAATAAGGTATATTTTATATTTAAAATTTATAACTTAAAGTTGTATGATTTTATGGTCTTCACAGTAACTATAAATTTTATTCCATTTTTGTCTGTTTGCAAGTTTCAGTAACAATAAAACAATTTTAAAGAATGTAATGCTGGGGGGTGAAGAATTAGCTCAGCAGTTAAGAACACTTGTTCTTGCAAAGGACCCAGGTTCAATTCCCAGCACCCACAGATGGATAGCAACTCCCTGTAACTCCAGTCCTAAGGAATCTAATTGCCTTCGCCTGACTTTTGCTCAGACACATGCATACAAAACACACATATATATAAAATAATGAAATAAATCTAAAATTTAAAAAGAATGTAATGCCTACCTTTATCTTCAAATTCCTTTACAATATCCTTCATCCACTCTTGATAGAAGGATTCTCCTCTCTCTATTATAGTGATGTCCAATGCATTGTAGATTTTATTAAACTCTAGAAAATAATATCAAATACGGTAAATGAATAAACATTTACGCAAAAGGAAAAAACCATAACATTTAGAAAACTTGTTATCTGTAATACAAAAAGAAATTAATTATATTGGATATGTACACTACAGAATGGTATATATGTTATCATGTGGGGAGAGAATATGGTAGCATACACATGAAAACACTGGGCCTTAGGTTATAACTCAGTGGCACAGCACAGGTTTAGCTTGTGTTGAGACCCTGGGTTCAATATGTGGCAGCCCTCACCTACCTCCCAAAAGATCACCACTAAATTTTACTTATTTATTTAATTAAAAAAAAATTTTTTTTGGCCTATCTATATCCTAAACATCCTTTTCCTGAAACTTTTCAATGAGGGTTACAGGTGCAGCATTAATGGAGCCCTGGTTCAATCTTTCAATCTTCAGCACCAAATAAAGTAGGCATGTCTCTGCCTGCCCATGATTCTAGTCCAGGTAAAGAAAGAAAAAGAATCAGAAGTAGCCATTTTGAAGGTAGCTTGGGCTACCTGAGACCATTTCTCTAAACAGATATGAACCTAAATGTGGTATTCTGGATCTTCAGCCCAACTAAGGAAATCTAGAATAGAAGGGATGTCTGAGTCCAAGAATTCAAGATTATCTTGCACAAACAAGGAAGACTTGTCTTAAAAACAACCTGGGCACAGTAGTATACTCAAATAATTCTGGCAGTAGGCAGGTGAGTTCAAGGTTAGCCTAGGTTATATAGAAAGTACCTACTCAGCTGGGTGTGGTGGGGCATGCTTTTAATATATCACTTGGGAGGCAGAAGCAAGCAGATCTCAGTGAGTTCAGGCCCAGTCTGATCTACAAAGGAAGTTCCAGGTCAGCCAAGACTGTTCAGGCTGCACATGGTGGTGCATATTTTTAATTCTAGCACCCAGGAGGCAGAGGCATGCTGATCTCTGTGAGTTCAAGGCTAGCCTGGTCTACATAATGAATTCCAGGACAGCCAGGGTTATGCAGAGAGAAGATATCTCAAAAAAAAAAAAAAAAATTACCTAGCTGGTGATTAAAACATTTATTAAACTTTCTGTTTGGTATGCCTGACTTGTTTCTCAATTATCACTCACAACATAGTACACCCTAACTGCAACACTTTAATACCTTAAAAATCTAAGTTGCAAAACAATTATCAGTAATTGTTGTAAAAGACCTATAACAATCTTCATTCATTTATCAGTCAAAGTGACCTTTTAAATTAATTTTGTCAAATCAAACATGGTGGCAAATGCCTGCAATCTCAGCACACAGAGGCAGAGGCACCATGAACACAAAGCCAGTCTGGGATTGAACTGAGACAAAGACACAGCCCTTGTCTCAAAAGTAAACAAATAAACCAACAAACAAACAAGAAACAGGGGCTGGTGATGGATGGCTCAGCAGATAGCAGTGCTTTCCATGAAAGACTCACATTTGATTTTGATCCCTGGAAGCCATGTAAAACCTGGATGCACAGGCTGAAAGGTGGCTCATCAACTAAGCACATACTGCTATAGAAGAGGTCAAAGTTCAGCTCCCAACATTCATGTTAATAGATGACGACAATGGTATCGTCATCACAATGTTGTAACCCAGGTTTCAAGGGATCCAACATGCTCCTGTGATTACTAACACTAACACAGCCACCAACACTAATGTGCACAAAAACATGTATAATTTAAAATAAAATAAACTATATGCTGGAAATGGTGGCACATGCTTTTAATCCCAGCACTCTGTGGGCAAAGAAAAGTGGATCTCTGTGAGTTCAAGGCAAGCCTGGTATAACCAGTAAATTCCTGAATATAGTGGTGTGTTATCTGTAATCTCAGTATGCTACAATGAGATGAATTGTTTTTTGAGACAGGGTTTCTCTATGTAACAGCCCTGGATGTCCTGGATCTCACTTTGTAGAGTAGGATCCAGGGGATTAATGGCGTAGAGTATGAAGCACGGCAGGACGACATATCAGGAAACTGCTAAATCCTTTATATGGGAGGTTTGAAGAAATAGGTAAACACAAAAATACCCTAATTACAAAAACCTAGTATCAATCTTAAACAAAAACTCAAGCTAGGGAATGGTACCCAGAGACTCACCTTCACGGGAGACATCACAGATGAGATTCCAGGCCTTTATGAAATCTGGGTTTTTACTCTGCAGTGAAACGACACACTGATAGGCTCGCTTCTTAAACTCCTCCTCGGTATCAAACCTTTTCTTAGATTCCTGTTTTTAAACATTTTGTAAGAGTCAATCCTGTAGTTCTAGATGAAAAATGTGCTCATTTCTGTACACATGCACATACCACAAGAAACAGACAATTAAGAATACAAGTGCTCTACATCAAAGCCTAGAGTTTCTAAAAATAGAACAAAACTAATATAAATCAGAGTAGCGGAGTATGGAACACATTTTTCATTCCAGCACTAAGAGGACAGAGGTAGGTGGCCCTCTCTGTATAGTGGGTTCCGGATGAGCCAGAACACAGTAATAATCTGTCTCTAAAACAAAAAAGCCAACCTAACCAACAGAAAAGCATACCCCCAGAAGAGTTCAAGAGTCAGACAGCTGAACTGGGGAGATAGATACTCAGTGGATAAAGTGCCCACCCTGCACTAGAACTAGAATTCCATCTCCAGGACCTAGGAGAGCTGTGCGATCTTGACAGCCACCTATAATCTGTAATTATGGCAGGGTGCTGGTGTTGGTGCTGGTAACCTAGCTAGACCAGATAGAGAACTCAAGAGACCCTATCTTAATAAATAGTGATCAAGAAAGTACTAAATATTAACTCAAGCCCACACACTGGAGTATGTGTGACAAACAGTCCAGCTTTTCTTTTTTAAATAAAATTATGTCTTTCAAGAGCAACTGGGGCTGGTAAGATGGTTTAGATGGTGAAGGAACTTGCTGCTCACCCTAAGTACACAAGTTCGAATCCCAAGACCCACATGGTAGAAGTAGAAAACTGACTTTTAATGTTGTCTTCTGGCTTCCCTGGGTACCACAAATGTGTACATTTTCCCACTCTAGGCATACAAAAACAAACAAACAAACAAAAAACCCAACAATAACAAAAAAAAAAAAACTATAAACAACACTGGAAAACTGGTTCATTACCAAATCAGTAAATTTTAGCAATGTACTGCAAAATCCCATTTTTATTAATTAGCAGCTCTGTTTCATTATAACCAAAGGCAGTTCTAACATGATTAGTTGTTTCCTAGTTTTCAAATTTTTACTAAAAGAACAACAAAACTCAAGTGTTTGCTTTTTATCCAGTACTCTAGTTCTTGGCTAGTTTATTATAAGAAAAAAAAATTGAAAACGTAAGACTAGATGTGAAATGCTGCTTTTGGGAAAGAGCTACAGGAAACTTACAGTAGATGAATTAAAACTTCAACACATCAATCTAGCAGAACTCTGATCAAAGTCACCATAAAATTAAGATAGGGCTGGACTGTGACATCTGAGGTTAACTTTGAACCCCAGATCCTCCTGCCCCCTCCTCCCCAGTGCTGAGATTACAGGCATTTGCTCACACCCAGGTCTATGTTTGTCTTTTAAAAACTGCTCTGGCAGATGGCACAGTGGGTCAAGGTTTTCGGCTGCTGAGCCACAATTCAACCCGAGGACCCACAGGGCGAGAACTGATCTTGCAGGGTGTGCCTGGAACTTCACACAGGCCTAGACACACTATCCACCCCTAACAGACAAGCATAATTAAGATCAAAATTTTTAAGTACAAATTTTAAAAATCAAAATACTACCCCACTTGGTCTTAGCCAGGTGTGGTGGCTCATGTATAAACCAAGCTCTTGAGAAGCTGAGGCAGGAAAACTGCTATGAGTTTAAGGGCGGCCAGGGAGACAGTGAGTTGCAGGTTAACCCAGGGTACAGAGAACACACACAAAACAATACAAAACTGTTCTACCCATTCACACTACAATGTATAGCAGGTGATGTGGTAGAATTCACTTTTAAAAAGTGGTGTGAGGATCCCCTGGAACTGAAGTTATAGATAGTTGTGAGCTGTCATGTGGGTGCTGGAAATTGGACCTAGGTTCTCTGGAAGAGCAGCCCAGTGCTCTTAACCGATGTGTTATCTCTCTAGCCCATCAATTTTTAAAACATATACCAATAAACAAAGCAAAGACATGTAAAGGGGTGGAGAAAGGTTATTTCTATGACTACACCCAAAAGTAAATGAATGTCAGGGTGTTTTTTTTTTTTTTAAACTTTTACAAGTAAGTATCTAGGAGTAAAAAAAAGAACTCAGTTTTTCAAGTGAGTGAACTTTGTTAATCAACTTTTATTTCCACTCAATGCAATGCAGTGTTACTATGGCAGCCACTGTATGTGGAAACTGTAATTGGTAAACACTTGTCTTTTCTTTTAAAAATTTTCTTTCTTCTTTCTTTCTTCCTCCCTCTCTCTTTTCTCTGGTTTTTCAAGACAAGGTTTCTCTATGTAGCCCTGGCTGTCCTGGAGCTCTCACTGTAGACCAGGCTGTCCTCAAACTCACAAGATATCACCTGCTTCTGCCTCCCGAGTGCTAAAATTAAAGGAGTGTGCCACCACCACCTGACTCTCTTATTTTATTTAAAAATTATGTATGTAATTGAAATTATGCATCTTCCTGTGTATGGGCTGTGCGTCTGAGTGCAGTGCCTTTGAAAGCCGGAAGGTATCAGCTCACCACAGCTAGAGTTAGAGAAGCAGTTCTGAGCAACTTGTTATGGATGCTTGGAAAAGCTCTTAGGTGCTCTGGAAGAGCAATACATTCTTTTAATCACTGAACCATCTGTCCAATCCCATTTGTTAAATAATTCAACATTTTATCAGACTTATTTTTTTCAGTAACTTCAACTATGGTTTTGAATTTCCATTGGAAAAAGAGTAGCAGACATACAATTATACAACAATCGTGCCAAACCTTATAAAAGGCCTGAAGATCCCCAATAGGAGGTGAAACTGTCAGATAATCTGGAAACTGATCCTGCAGGTGAGCAATGAGCATGCCAAACTGAGTCCCCCAATCTCCTACATGGTTTAACCTAGTAACAATCAGAGAACAAAAATGAAAATGAAACAGTAGACATGAAATGAAAAGTACATTTCATTAGAGGCCATTAACACCTAAGTGTTAATGTCCGACTAATAAAAGTTGTTTATGTAGCTGCTTCCTCAGTGGGATTGCTAAATGCCAAGGTGAAGCTTTGGGCTCTTACATTCATTCAATTCTCAGTAACTAGTAACAGCTGAATAGGGCAAGAACTTAAGATTTACTGGATGAATAAATTTCTAATCAGTGCGCTATAAACTGCATATTATGTAGTTAGGTAAGAACATTATAGCAGGGTCAATGTTAGTCATTGTTACTAAGCCTGGGGACCTGATTTCAATCCCTGGAAGGAGACAACCAACTCCCCTAAGTTGTTCTCTGACCTTTATAATCCCCTCCAAAAGAAATAAGTATAAGTAAGATAAGAAAAAAGGAAGAAAACATAACTTTCAATCAATTACTGTAGGGGACTTAAATGGCTCCAAAATGCCAATGGGTAAGACCCTTCCATCTCTGCCTTTACAGACTACTCAGCCATGTTTCCTTTACTTACGTAGCTTCTTCACTACCACCAGCACAATCTTTTGGGTCATTTGGCTCCACTAGTTAGAATAATATCCTAGTTTCATATCACGGCCTACAAAACCCAACACGTACACTTCTTGAATAGGCCTTTCTGACTACTAGAAGCTAAGTTCTTGTTATATGTGAGGCACTGAAGAAAGTATCTGTGAAGGCTGGAGAGATGGCTCAGCAGTTAGCAGAGGAGCTGGGTTTGGTTCCCAGTATGGGAGTTCACAACTGCCTTTTTCTAAGTTTCAGGTAAATACAATGCCCTCTTCTGGCCTCTATGGGCACTGCATGCACATAAACTAGCGCAGGGATATACATATAAAAACAAATAAATAAATCTTTTGTTGTTTTTAAAACAAGGTCTCATGAACTCTGGGTGTCCTGGAACTCACTATGTAGACTAGCATGGCCATGAACTGAGAGATCTATCTACTTCTGCCTCTCTGGTGCTGGGATTAAAAGTCTTTGCCATTATGCAATTATTTTTAAATTAAAAAAAAAAAAAAAATCTGTGGACTGAATAGAGATGTACCCTTGGTTCCACAGGAAGACTACAAAAAAGGATGTAAAAAGTTCAGATGTGGGGTAGGGACCATGATATATTTTTATAAGATTAATACTTATTTTTATTTATGTGTATGCATATGACAACTGAATCTGTACACATGTACGCAACACCTGTGGAAGCCAGAAAAAAACATTGAGTCCCCTGGAGCAAGAGTTACAGGAAGCTGTGAGCCACATTATGTGGGCATCAGAAACTGAGCTTGGGTCCTCAGCAAGAGCAGTGGGGGGACGGGGACGGGGGGGGGGGGGGGGGGGGGGGGGGGGGGGGGGGGGGGGGGGGGGGGGGGGGGGGGGGGGGGGGGGGGGGGGGGGGGGGGGGGGGGAACGGGGGCCTTTAACCCTGAGCCATCTTCCCAGCCCCCAGCAGATATTTTTAAAGTTTACTGTGTAAGTGACTACAAAACACAACTTCCTGAGCTTTTGGTCCCAGGTGTTGAGGTGTCATTTTAAATAGAAATTTCTAAACAAAAGCAAGAGAACACACCTTAGCACATCATATCCTACAAACTCAAAGAGTCGGCACATACTCTCTCCAATGATCGTTGACCTGAGGTGACCAACATGCATCTCTTTAGCTATGTTGGGAGAAGAAAAGTCAACTATAACCTAAAATAGAAAAAGACTGTTAAAAGGGAGCATAAATATTTTATATCATTCTATCATTTAAAAATAAGTCTTAAATTAATTTAGATTCTAATTCATGCATTAGATTTTCTTGTGACTCTAATTTCATATTAACTGATAATCAAATTAATTTATACAAATTATTATTCAAGAATGCTATTCAGCAAAAGTTGCATAAGCACCAGTTATAAATATAAAATTGCCATGGAATGAGATTAAAAAATTATAAAACTCATCAGAAATTTACTTCCCAGTTACATGCATGATCAATATAAAGTGAAGGTTATTTCCAATGATGGCATTTGCCATGGAAGTCTAAAATACTAAAGTATTAGTACACATACCTTTTTATTCTCTCCAAGAGGAGGTAGTTGAACTCCATTTATTAGGAGATTGGTCAACTGCTCTGACACAAAATCCTTTCTCAAGTGGACATTAATGAAACCTAAAGGATTAGTAAAAAATGATCAGTCTCCCATGGATGACTGCTTACTCTGAAGGGTTTTCTCCATTTCTCTTATGCTGGCTCCAGAAAGTGTGATAGAGCTGAGGCAAAACTCTTAGGATTCTAACAGCAATCAAGTCCTTCTGAAAACACCTGCCTCAGCATCTATTTCCAACCGTTACTCCCACCCCCAAAAAAGTTGCTGTGTATTACTCCAGTCCATCCACTTTCACAAATGGTTGGCTCACCTCTTAGAAAACAGCAAAGGCCCTTCCACTGCAGGCTCAGCCATTTACTACCTAGCCCTTTTGTTGATAAAACTCTGAATTAGTGAATGGCAAAGTAACCCCTCCAAGAACAGGTCACTAAAATGGTAGCTCTTAAATTTATAATCCAGGTTATTTTTAACCACTTGGCTCAGGCCTGGGCCTCTTGAGTAGATGTGACACAGTCACTTGTCACCATGCATGACAACTTTTTAAAACTGATTTTGGTGGCCATGCTAGGATAAAATTCAAAGATCTTGTTATACATGTTAGGAAAGCTCTTTACCACTGAGTTACACCCCCAGATCCAACACTGAAGTTTTATACCTTTTTAAATCTCAAAAAGCACTCATCAATACAGGTATTAAGAAAGCTAGCATATCATACCAGGACCCGCAATTTCAACTTTGTCAATATATTCATTGTTCGGCAGGTGTTTGGTAATGTTTTCTGCAATTTCTCTAGGATTAACTTTCTGTTCCTTTGCTTTGAGCATCTACAACACAATGTGAAACAATTCATTAGCACCAGGTAGCAAGTTCCTAGGGAATGTGTCCCCCAAAGCCTGAGGCTACATCCCCCAAAAACACTCATCAAGAAGTAGAAGCAAAGCCCAACCACCTGTGAAGGGATAAACCAGAGTATCACAGTACCAAGAGGAATCAAAACATGCCCAACCCTCAGTCTATATGCTGCCCCCAGACACAACAAAGCCTACAGCTACAAAGCCTGAGCCAGCACATTCACATTCTTAATTCCAAGTCATGAAACTGCCTACTATTCATAAACAGTACTCTTGGGGATGTGACTCCCTGGGTTGGAAGTCCAACATCAAAAAGAAAAACCAGTAAAAAACTCACAGGAGCATTAGAGAAAGCCCGCTCAAGAGCAAATCCTCCCTATCAGCACAAAAAAACGAAAGAAACAGATTCAGGTCACATGCAGTCAGGTAATGTAATTGCAAATAAGGAACTCCCTAGCTTAAAGACTCTGGAGTGGCACAAGCCAGAAACCGCAGTGACTGAGGGGTGAGGCAAGAAACCTGGCTACAAAGTTATCATGTTTTAAGAAACCAAAATAGAAAAGGAAAACCAGATTACAAAGTCAGCTTCAAAGATACCCTAACTGTAACAAGTGGACCATGGTGGTGATATTCAGCAATATGCCCCCCCCCCCCCCCCCGCAAAAAAAGACAGGATGATCCACACAACCCAGGCTGCCCTTTACTTATGGCAATTCTCCTGCCCCAGCCCCTGAAGTGCTGAGATCACAGGCATCTGTCACCATGACTGGCAAAAATTTGTTAACTTTTAATTTCATTTTCCAAATGTCATTAGCCACACACACCAATTCAGAACACAGCAAGTACCAAACAAAACAATACAAATACCACTGTCACAGAGCTACTCCCTAGTCCCATGTGGAAAGTATCCCCTTTCTTGAAGATACAAGAATTTACTGTTTATGTTCATAGGAGTGATGGTGAAGAGAATCAAGTCAACCAGGTCCAGGCGAAACAGATGATACATCACCTGAGAAATACCCATGGCGCTATTACACTGATAGTCTCCAAACTTGGGCTGCTGACTCGGAGTTACGACCAAAGGAGGGTTGTCCAAGTCTGGATACGCCGCCTTAATGGCACAGCCAAAGACATCCTGTAGGCGGCGATTGATGTTAATCATATTTTTAGTTGGTCTTTTTCTCCTTTCTGCCTGAAGACTCTGAAGAAAAAGAACAGCAGTGTCTTAATTTAATAAATAGTATAACACCATAAAAACTCTATGCTGAAAAAAGCCAGGATGGGAATACTCAGCCCCAAACAGGGTTCTAAGATATTGATGGGAAACACAGAGGATGTCCATTCTGTATTTGCTTTAACAGAACAAACAGAAAAAAATGGTGACTGAAAGAGAACAGAAGTGAGGCTCAGCATCTGGGAGGCTGAGACAGAAAGAAAGAAAAGAAAAACTCTGGACAAAACAACAGCCAGATCCTCTCCAGCCCCGACCTTTACAGGACAGAAGAGGATCCCAGCGTGACGGTACTCTATCAGAAGGACAGGCTTGCCTCACTATAAATAACCCCTGGGTTAACTACTTGTAATTTCTCAACAGCTTTTAAGTAGAGCATATTCATTTAGGAGAGAATGTAATTACTCCTCTCATTCATCCTAGGTGCCATCTGCAAGGCCTGGCCTCACACCTGCTGTATAAGATGTTATCAAAACAGACGAGAGAGAACAGACTACAGAAGGTAAGAAGACAGCTTGATCCACACAGCAGGCACCAGGCCAACTAGGGCTTTACAATGAGACCGCATCTCAAAAACAGGAAAAGAGAGGGATGTGACCTGTCAGCAGAGCACTGGCCTAGCAGAGCCCTCTTGACAGGAGTAAACATGTGCTTTCTGTGGAGCATAATGAAAATGTTTCCCGAATTCTAATATGAACCTAGGGCCTCAGTTGTGCCATGAAGCAGGATCTCCCACTGAGGCACTCGGCCTAACTCTACTGCTAACTTACAGTAATCTAAAAGAATCAAATCAAGGCCCAGAAGCTCACACCTGAAATCCCAGCAGTTAGGCTGAGACAGGAGGAGCAGTGCACTCAGCTTGGGCTACATAGTAATAACCTGTCTCAAAGGGACACCAAATTGAAGACCAAAAGTTTAAATATTATCAGCAACAGTAGCTAAATAATCATACATAGTCTTAACTTCTGTACTGAAGTGTGCATGCTTTTTTTTTTTTTAACCTTATCTACATAACGAAACTGAGTTGTTACTACTATCATTACTTCCTCATGACAGATGATTACAAACCAGGTGGGCAGGAATGTAAAGGTCAAGGCCTCTCCTGATCATTGCTACAAAATGAAAAATTTCATACACACATTATCTTTTGGAGACAGGGTCACTTTGAAGCCCAGGCTGGCTTCAAACTTGAAACAATCTTCCTCCCTCAGTCTACCAAGTTATAGTCCCCCCCCCCACCCCCAGACAGGGCTTCTCTGTGTAGCTCTGGTTGTTCAGTAACTCTTTGTAGACCAGGCTGTCCTCAACTCAGAGATCTGCCTGTCTCTTCCTCCTCGGTGAGAAGATAAATGCTGAGCAAAACTACACCCAGTTCATAGTCTTTTTATAGATATATATTTATTTTTATTGTATGTGCATTGGTGTTTTGCCTGCAGGTATGGTGTCAGATCTTGGAATTACAGATAGTTGTTAGCTGCCACGTGGATGCTGGGAATTGAACTCAGGTCCTCTGGAAGAACAGTCAGTGCTCTGAACTGATGAGCCATCTCTCCAGCCCCAGTTTATATTCTTAAACTCATCAAAAAGTCTTTTGATAAACTGGGCAGTAGTGGTGTAGGCCTTTAATTCCAGTACTCTGGGAGACAGGCAGGTGGATCTCTGTGAGTTCCAGGACAGCCAGGAGTAGGACTACATAGAGAAATTCTGCTAATATGTTAGGTCAGCTACTGAAAAGGGCAAAAAATGCCTAGTAAGGGGGCTCACAATAGCCTGAGAGAACTGTCATTGGGCTCTGAACCTGCAACATTTCTAACCTCTTCCCAAAGTCCCAATCAATCATCTTACAGAAGGTTCAATATAGGGTGTGGTTCTTTCTGGGAACATTGTTTTCATAGTATAATTACATCAATGTTTACAAAAACATTGCTAACCAACGCAGAGGCAAAACAACTTTGTAAAAATAAGCTTGTACTTTGGCTGAAATTTTCCATAGCAGGAAACAAACAAGAAATGGGGTAGAGTTTTTCCCTCCCGCTTTGGTTGGTTGTAACAAGTCAAGCTGCTGAAGCTGCCCTACAGATCCTGATCCTCCATCCTCCACCTGCCAAAGTGCTGGAGAATAGGCATCAGCTCCCAAACTAGATCAATTTTAAGTTTTAGGAAGGGGTTGTGTGTGTGTGTGTGTGTGTGTGTGTGTGTGTGTGTGATTTTTCGAAAGAGGGTTTTTCTGTGTAGCCCTGTTTGCCCTGTGATCTGTAGACCAGGCTTGCCTCTAATTCAAGAGATCCATCCGCTTCTGTCTCCTGAGTACTGGCATTAAAGGCCTGTGTAACCACTGCCCAGTTTAATCCATCTAAAAATTTCCAATAGAAAATGTCACTTATTCATAGTGTTAGGTCCTAAAAGTCAGTAATACATTTTAACTTTTTTTTTTTAAACTGAAAATATCTTGGAATGTATCTTTTGTAATAAACATGTACATGTATACATAAAATCCACTGTACTTGATTTCATCCAAACTAACATGAACATATCAATTTAATACTCTTTCACTTTCTTTTTTCTGATTCTCCTGCTTCCACTAGCAAGTACTGGAATTAATGGCATCCACCACCACACCCAGTTTTATCTGGTTTGAGGGATTGAATTCGGGGCTTCTACCAGTGAGCTTGATGGCCATTTTTAGTTTTGAGACAGGATATTGCTCTGTAACCCAAACTGGTCTTGAACTCACAGCAATACTCCTATCCCTGTCTTTCAGGAGTTAGGACCACAGAAGCGAGCAACACATCAAGCTCTTAACTTTCTAGCTGGCAGGACTGCCACAAGTGAGGGAGACAGCTATACACCACACACTAGGACAACCAGGGCTTATCAGGCCAAGACCCCCGACTCAATAAAACCAGGGGAAACACACACCATGGTACAATCACCTTTACTATAACTTGATTGTATGCAGTTTGGAAGACCTCACATTATGAAAATTAGTAAAAGGGCTGGAGAGATGGTTCAGCGGTTAAGAGCACTGACTGTTCTTCTGGAGGACCTGAGCTCAATTCCCAGCATCCACATGGCAGCTAACAACAACTGTCTGTAACACCAAGATCTCACATAGTTATACATGCAGGCAAAACACCAAGTCACATAAAAAAATAAATCTTTAAAAAAATAATAACAGCTCTTGAGAAAATTAAGATTAGAAGATTTCTGAAAGTCTATGGGATTCTCTAATAGAAGCACTATCATGATAGCAGTCTTAAAACCACCAGTGTGGGGTTGGAGAGATGGCACAGAGGTTAAGAGCATTGACTGTTCTTCCAGAGGACCCAAGTTCAATTCCCAGCAACCACATGGTAGCTCACAACTGTCTGTAAATCCACTTCCACTTTATCTGACACCATCACACAGGCATGCATGCAGGCAAAAAGCCCAATGTACATTAAAAATAAATAACTTAAAAAAAAAATCACCAGTCTGAAAAGGTCTCTGTGAATATCTAATTAATAAGCAGTAAGTAGCCAGACAACAGAAGTGGAGGCAGAGGTTGGTGATCTATGTGGGTTTGAGACCAGCTTGCTCTATGTAGAGCTCCAGAAAGGTCAGGGCTATGCAGAGACCCTATCTCAAAAAAAGTTCTAAGTAATTAAATTTTTATCTTTATAAAATACATAGATAGTTTAATAAAAAGGAATAATAGAAAAACTGTGAGAACATGGGCAAAATACTTTGCACTCAGAACCATCTGGCACGTGCTTTCAAGTTGGACGCTGTGGCCCAACAGTGAGGAAACAGGCAAGATGGTTGGCTACTGTACACAATACTCTCTTCCTCTGATTTTTCTCTCCTCTCTTCTTTTTTTTTTTTTTTAAGATTTATTTATTCATTATGCATACAGTTTTACAGAAGAGGGCACCAGACCTCATCATAGATGGTTGTGAGCCACCATGTGGTTTTGCTGGGAATTGAACTCAGGTCCTCTGGAAGAACAGTCAGTGCTCTTAACCTCTGAGCCATCTCTCCAGCCCCCTCTCCTCTCTTTTCAAGACAGGATTTCTCTATGTAGCCTTGGTTGTTCCGAGACTCTGTAGACCAGGCTGGCCTTCACTCAGATCTTCCTTTCTCTTTCTCCTGAGTGCTAGCTAGGATTAGAGGCACCACAACCATGCAGCTCATTTTAGTCTCTTACTGCCTTTAGCAGCACATAAGCATTTAAAAATACATCTGAATTTTAAAAAGTAAACACAACAGAGAATTCAGTATAGCTAAACGCAGAACAAATGATGTGACCAAAGCTGTGTTTCTTTTGTGAGGAGTCTACCAGAAAGGAATTCTGTGTTAAAAGACATAAAATAATTTAAGCATAGCTGATCCCAAGCAGGTAATAAAAACTTCCAGGGAATGGTCAGGCAGCCTAAAATGAGTCAACAGAGTAGTGCCTGTGCAATCCAGAGTAACACAGACACTGGAGAACAATTATGAGAATGAGCTAATACTCTGGGCTGTGTCATTAGCAAACCTGAAAGGCAGGCCCCAAAACTGAAGGTAAGCTTTTCCCCTCACATCGATAACAATCCCTGGATTACAGGCCATTAAAATGGCGGCATGCTAGCACAGGCCTGTAAACCCAGCACTAGAGACAGAAGCAGAAAGACACTGCAAAATACTAAAAGTCAGCCTGACCTGTGGAGTGAGACACTGTCTAAGAAAGAAAGGGGGGACAAATGGATGGACAGACAGAAAGTTTTGCAACATTAAATGAAAAGAAACCTGACATGCTATAAAACACAACAAAATTGTAAAATAATCAACTTAATAATACAGAAGTTATGTATGAGTATATTTTTAAAAATCTCCATTAGTTTGTTTCTAGGTTTCAGTAGCAACACTAAATTTCTTTTTCATAGTGGTAGTGATTCATGGAAAAACATTTCTTTGGAAGCAAGAGTATAACCCGCTGAAGGAAGATCAACTCCTACATCAGTCTTTAAACCTGCATGATGAACTACTACAAAGGGTTGGGGGGGGCGCTAATACCTCAAAATTTCCACCATGTGCTAAATGAGCCTTAACTTGCCTTATGCAGAAAAACAGATTTTTAAGTGTACTGTTTTTGTAGCATATACTTTTAGAATCTTCACACACACACAAAAATTCATGAGAAAATACACAGGGCACTCACCCTTTGAAGAATATTCAGTCTATACTTCAGTTTTAAATTTTCTTCTCGTAACTGTTCCAAACTTGGAGACTCTTCTAAGTAACCACAGTTCTTCAGCCGGTCGATCTCAGCAGTCAGGGATTTAATCTCCTTTTCCTAGAAAGGGAGAGGCACTTTCCCAGTCCAGTTCAAAGATACTGTACTAGAGACTCACTTCCTCGTTTGAGTTCTCCACATGTGACCAGAAAAAAGAAAGGGCTTTCCTTTCGATACCAATGGTTTTACTAACATCAGCAATTATCCTTAATAAAATAAAAGTCAATCTACATATGAGTGCTAGCGATGCAGGGCAGCAGTGCCGAGAATACAACCTGATAAAGTATGCATAGTAACACACAGCTATATCCTAACACTTAGGAGGCTGAAGCAGGAGGGCTCAAAGTTTGGGGCCAGCCTTGGACAGACATATATCAAGACCCTTTCTAAAACACATTAAGTGTCTTCCTTAGCTTAACAATGCACCTTGACATGGTCAGAGTACAAGTTTCTAGTTTTACAAATTGCTTCTATTCCTAAATCTTATGACTTGGACTACAAAAACCAAAACAAAACAAAAAACCCAACCAAACAAAAAAACCAAAACAATACCAACGAAGAACACACCAGTGAGAGCTGGGGGCCTACCTCAGTGGTGCTTGCCTAGCATATGCATAGCTCTGAATTTGATCCCCAGTAGGACAAAAGTAGACAACATTCATATTCAAAATCACTCAAGTGTCTGCCTTTTCTGGGTCTAAGTAAAATTCTTATCTATTTTCCCCCTATCTCCAGTATCTGATACTATAAACAGGACTCTCAGCAGTAAAGCCCTTGTCCCTTAAACTTGTACTTGGGGTTGCTGCTCATCTGCATAAAGCAGCTGCTGTAACAAGACAGGTTCAGGCAAACCGTCCCTATCTTTCTTAGACCTGAAAAAGAAATGAAGTTGGTCCTATTTTTGCTTTCTAAAGTTATGACATTGTCCTGGACCAACGCTGGAGGCTTCTTGTGAAGTTTCTGGCTAGGTCCCACAGCACATATGCTCTTCCCCACCGGGCCTTGGCCGCCAGCCCTGCACACGTGCGCGGATGGCTAGGTGAGCCTCATCGTCCACCCCTTAGGCCCTGCTGACACTCTTTCTTCTCTGAGTGACAGTCACACGACCCAGCCAATGATGGAATTTTCTTTGCCTGGCTAAGAGAAAACGGCCGCCAGGGAAGCGTGGGCCTCGCAAACCCCGAGGTCCGGGGCTGAGACTTGCTGCTGCCGGGCCCCGCTAAACCCCGAAGACAAACCTGCTGCAGCAGCCTCGCGGAGCATTGAGACACCAAACCGTCCATCCTCCCGTCAGCGACCCACACGCCAAGTGTCCGGAAGCGGAAGTGGCTAGTTATGGCCGGAAACGGAAATTCCTACGCCAGGCTACTAGTTCTAGTCATCCAGAGCGCGCCCTCTACTGCCCCCTGGCGGGATCCAGGTGGCACTGCGAGAGAGGCGGGTGAATGAACAAACGAATCTATCTATCTATCTATCTATCTATCTATCTATCTATCTATCTATCTATCTATCTATCTATCTATCTATCTATCTATCTATCTACCTACCTACCTACCTACCTACCTACCTATCTATGAATTTATTGAAATGACTTACAGGCTACAGTTCAACAATGGCTGACTGTGAAAGGAAAGCCCAAGAATCTAGTATCTGCTCAGTCCCATAAGGATGGATGCACAGATGGAATGGATGTGCTGAAAAGGCGAGGGCAAATAGACAAAAAAATACTCATTCTTCTTTGCCCTTAAATAGGTTCCCAGCAGAAGGTGTGGCCCAGATTAAAGATGTGCCTTCCAGTCTCAAGGTATGGATTAAAGACATGTATATTCCAGCCTCAAGATCCAGAACAAAGACATGTTATCTACTTGCTTCAAGATCTGGGTCACAAGTGTGCCCTCCATTTTTGAATTATGGTTCATTCCAGATATAGTCAAGTTGACAACCAAGAATAGCCATCACAAAGCCTTAGGCCAAAATTACCATATACTTGGACTGATGTTGGAGGCATGTTTGTAGACTCTGTCTCTCAAAGCACAGAACCCATAAACCCACCCTTCTGGTAAACAAGCTTCTTGGGGTTGTTCACATTAATGTGCTAAACGCTCCAGGATGTGAGGATGTCAAGAATGCAGGGCAGAAAAGGTCCTCAAATTTATGGAGACTATGTCTGAAAGGGGAAAGACAAAATAAACAATTGCTTTGTTGTTTTCTTTTGTGTAGTATGTGTGTGTTTTGAGACAGCATTTTGCAGTCCATTCTAGCCTCCAACTCTACATGCTTCTGATTCAGCCTCCTTGGCACGATGGTTACAGATAGGTACTACCACACCATACTAAGTAAGTAAGTTCTGTCCAATTCCTTTCCTTGTCCATCCTTTCCTACACAGTGGCTGTAACTGTGGATAAATTACTGCATACAGTTTTTAAATGCACCATCAGAACTCCATATAAAATAATAAAAATGTGCCACCAAGACATTTATTCCCTACATGTTCATCATCCCCAAGGCTTGCAAGGCAACAGAAAAAGACAAGACTTTGGAAACCAAACCCTTGCATTGTTTATTCAATGTCTACTGTTGTAACCAGAAAACCATCTCTGTAGGCCTTGTTTTGTTTATAAAGAGTCTCTTTCATCCACCTGTTGTGGTACAACAACCTCCCCCAACCCCCACCCCAAAAGGCACTCAGGAGGCAGAGTGAAATGAATAAATCAGAATGAATTTGGAGGAGCCATTCTGAATGAATGGCTTGGGCCAGGAAGCCTCCAGGAGCATCTCTAAAGCCCTACAGTCTTGTTTGAAAGAGGTAGCCCAGGGTAGCTTTGCACTCCATAGTGGAGGGATGATCTTCTGATCTTTCTTTTTCCACCTTCAAGGGATGAGATAATATGAATTTACCACTAAGATGGACTTATTGTACTTTAAAATTTACTTATCTTTATCCTAAACAGTAATATTTATAAATCCATAGGTTTAGTGTGCTGGTTATAAATGCTATATATTGGACTGGATAGAAGGCTCAGTGATTGAGAGCACTGCTGTTTTTACAGAAGACCTGAGTTTGATTCCCAGCACCCACATGGCAACTCACAAGCATATATAAACATATATTCCCAAGGGATCTGGTATTCTCTTCTGGTGTGCAGATATACATGCAGACAAAACACCCATATACATAAAATACAAATAAATATTTTAAAATCAATAAATCAATAAATATAGTTATAAATATTAACAAATATAGATATATCTACCTATCTTTTCTTTTTGCTAGCCAGAGCAGGGTGGCCTAGAACTCAACCATTTTCTGTTTTCTAGGATTACATCAGTGTGTCATTTCTCCTGGGCTATAGTTTTCTTCAGTGTCACCAGTGGTACTCATACTCCTTGATGGGGAGATGCCCCATCAAGGCATTGGTTATAACAACAACCTAGTTGCTAAGTAATTGTTTAAGTATCTGTCATGTGTTAGGAAATACTATGGCTCAGGGACTGAAATAGTGACCAAGATATGTTTGGTGCATGAGATATGAAATGACAATCAGATACATACAAGTAGTTGGCATAATATCAAGCCTGTGACTTGCTATTTCCAATTAGCTTTATTTATCCATTATTCTATGGCTGATAGTAAATTGTTGATTGTCCTTATCATAGTCCCATTAATACATTTATTTGGTGCAAAGTACCCTGGGAAAAGCTATACTAATAGTAAAGGCCAAGATGTAAAAATGAGTTATCCCTAATGAGTAGAATATAACTTTCACTACTGTGGCTAACATTGTGGGTCTACAACAGTAGATTGGATATCAGTCCTGTTGGTCTTTAACAGTAGAGAGCAGATCCTAGAATAAAGGGCTACATCGGTGGAGAGTGGATCTCAACACTGTGGATCTAAAACAGAGAGCAGATCTTAGCACTGTGGGCTACAGCAGTAGAGAATGGATCTCAGTAATTTGGGTTACAACAGTAGACATTGAATAAACAATGCAAGGGTTTGGTTTCCAAAGTCTTGTCTTTTTCTGTTGCCTTGCAAGCCTTGGGGATGATGAACATGTAGGAAATAAATGTCTTGGTGGCACATTTTTATTATTTTATATGGAGTTCTGATGGTGCATTTAAAAACTGTATGCAGTAATTTATCCACAGTTACAGCCACTGTGTAGAAAAGGATGAACAAGGAAAGGAATTGGACAGAACTTACTTATTTTTAACTTTCTTTTTTTATCTTCTGAGACTGACTTACTCTATAGCCCTGGCTGGTCTGGAACTCACTTATATAATCCATGCTGGCCTTGAATTTACGACCTAGCATGTACTGGTACACCCATGCTCAGCTTTGGCAGTGTGCATGTAAGGAAGCAATGATCTGGATGTGACATCATAATAATACATTGCAAACCTATCCTTTGGGAGATGGAAGCAGGAGCATCACGAGTTCAAGATCATCCTAGATAAACATGGTAACCCATGCCTGAAATTCCAGAATTTGAGCAGCTGAAACAGGAGAATAAGGAGTTCAAGGTCCACCTTGACTACATAGTGAATTAGAAAGTAGTCTGGACTACATGAGAATGAGTCTTTAATTCTTTTCTTCCAGGGCTGGGAATAAACACAGGGCTTTGTGTCTCTTTTATTTGGGGGTGGGGTGGGGTGAGCAAGGTTTCATTTTGTAGTCCTGGAACTTGCTGTGTAGAACAGGTCGGCTCCTCCAAATTCATTCTGATTTATTCATTTCACTCTGCCTCCTGAGTGCCTTTTGGGGTGGGGGTTGGGGGAGGTTGTTGTACCACAACAGGTGGATGAGAACGACTCTTTATAAACAAAACAAGGCCTACAGAGATGGTTTTCTGGTTACAATCACTGACTTCTGAAGGCATGGTAGTTCACACCTTTAATCCTAGCACTTGGGAGGTGGATCTCTGTGATTTGGAGACCATCCTATTCTGACACTCTTGTCAGATGGCCCACAATCCCCTGTAAGTCTAACTCCAGGGGATCCAAAAACTCTGCTGGGCTTCATGGGCAACTGTGGACACATGTATAAATACATCTTTAAAACAAAAAACAAGGCCATCCTAGACAACAAAGTGAGTTTGAGGTCAAACTGGGTTACATAAAAAGACCTATTGTCAATATATAACCAAATAAAATAAAAAGCACATTGAAGAACACTGACTTCACTGGCTGCTAGCCACTCAGAATCCTAGCACTTGGGAGGCAAAGGCAGGTGGATCTCTATGAGTCTGAGGCCAGCCTGGTCTACAGAGGAAGTTCCAAGACAGCCAAGGCTAAACTGAGTGATCCACTTTTCTTAAAAAAAAAAAAAAAATCAAATCAACAAACATTGACTTATTCTAGAAGACCTGGGTTCAATTTCCAGCATCCACATGGTAGCTAACAACTGTCTATAACTCCAGTTCCAAGAGAATCCATTGCCCTCTTCTGGTGTCTATAGGCCCAGATGGTACACAGTAATTCAAAGAGAAAAAGCACCCATATACATATAATTAAAATAAATCTCTCTCCCCATATATGTATACACACATACAATAAAAAAGCACACTAGTGTCAGGATGATAATCCCAGAGAAGCTGAAGCAAGACAATTGTTCTGAGTTACAGGTCAGTTTGAGCTACATAGTGAAAGCATGTCTCAAAGCATAAGCCCAAATCATAAAACAGGAATGATCATAATAGTACCCCTTGTGTAGGATATTGTAAAAATAAACCAGCCAAAAGCGAAGCTTTTAAATAGTGTCGAAGTCTGTGGTAAGGGAAAAGGTGAGGTACTAGGGCTATTATGTAGCCTTTGGACTTGCTATAGTTAGATATTACTTTTTAGAATAGTAACTCTAGGTTTAAACCTTTTATTACTTTTAATTCTGTGTACTTTGTGTGTGTCATGTATGGGTATGTGCACGAGTGTAGGCAGAGGTCCAGGTGGCTGTGAGCTGACTGATGTGGGTGGTGTGCAACGGTCTCCAGTTCTCTGGAAAAACAGTAAGAGCTCTTAACTGCTGAGACATATCTCCATCCCCATTAATCATTTATTTATTTTAGGTTTATGGGTGCTATGTGTGCATGTATGTTTGTGTGCCATGTGCATACTTGGTATGCACAGAGGCCAGAAGAGGGTGTCAGATCCCTAGAACTGGAGTTAATATAATTGTGAGCCACCATTTGTATGCTGGGAATCCAACACTGGTCCTCTGGAAGAGCAGCCAGTGCTTTTAAGCACTGAGCCATCTCTCTAGTCTCAGTTTTTTTTTTTTTTTTAGTCTCAGTTTTTAAGACAGGTTTTTGAGTTGCTGACATGGTCTTGAACTTCTTCCTCTGCCCCTCAGGTGCATCACAAGCACATGCCATCAGACCTTAGGTTCCCAAAGAGCTGAGCAGTCACATTAATCTATTGGACAAATGGGTGGAATAAACAAAATAAAAGAAAAAGGAAAACAACAAACTTTACAGGATTGGGAGGTGAGTGAAACCAGAGAAATCAAAGTGAAGGATTCCAGGGAAATGAACGACAAGAAACTGTTTCAGAAAAGGCCACTTTATTGATAGAGATAAGTCCAAAACAGTTCTCCATAGCGCCCCCTCATTCCGTCAGCAGCTTCACTGGGCATCCGAGTTGGGTGTAGCCTGTCACCGGTTTGGGTTGGCCTTGCTCAGCCAGCTTCACACTGCCTGCTTCGGGTCAGGTGGCCACATTAAAAACACATCACAGCTCACAAAGATCCGTGGACAATTTTGGAATCCCCCCACAGTTCCTGTACCATCCTCCTCTTTGTAATATTGTACAAAATGCGTTAAGTAGGGCAGGTTAGCTACGCTGTATCATCCGCAGCACTTCTCTTTGAGGATTATCGTTCCTCAAACATGACTTTTTATTGCAGGAAAATCTCTAAAAGTTGTTGCTGTACAAAAAGAAAACTCTAGACAATTTAAAGAATAGCAGCCACTTAACACTGCTTTAGTTCATTTAAATTTTTTCTTTCCCAAAAATACATTCCTAAATATACAAACTATACAATCTTGTCATTTTAATGCTGGTTTTTTATTTTTGTTTGTTTGGTTTTTCTGTTGTTGTTATGGTTGTTTTGTCATTGTTTAAATATAACAAGAAAACCTGAACTAAAAAGTCTGTCTGTCTTCAAACCAACAAGAGCGCTTGGGGGCTTGTGACTTGGTACCTTCATTTAATGCCTTATAAATAACTTTAGCCACAGCCAACTTTCACAGCATGGTCTGTGCAGCAAAGAAATACTTTTCTGGTGGTTAGACATCATCTGCAGAGAGAGCTGGGATGTTCATCCTGGGCCGGGTGAAAAACGCCATCTTCTCCCTGTGATGGAGAACAGGTAGTCGTCTCAAGCTCACTTACTTGGGATATAAATATATAAATGGACAGGAGAAGTCTTTCTGGTTTGGGCCTGAAACTCAGGGCATCATGTATTCCAAGCATACAGTCTGCCACTGAACTATATTCCAATCCCTGTGCTGGGTCATTCTTTGCTATATACTATTTAGTAACAGCCCTGGCTGCTACTTAATGCTATTAGCATGCTGAACTCTGTCTATGAAATCTGAGACCTGTGGACTCTGAGCATGGTGGTACTCTGGTCCCAGTAACATAAAAGGCTAATGGAGAAATATATAAGTCCATGATTTTGAGGTCTTAGTCACAGACTGATCTTAAAAAAAAAAAAAAAGTATCAACATTGCCAAATGTCTCCTGCAGTGACACAAGAGATACAAACTATGCCTGGTTAGAGACCAATTAGCACCATCAACTGCCTTGTTCAACACAGGAAACACACACACACATTTGTGTGTGAATGAACATTAATTTATTTTCATTTTTTGGGTGTTTGAGACAGAGTCTCATGAAACCAAGGTTGCCCTTGAACTCACAATGTGGTGAATGGAGGGTGACTCTGTGACTCGAAATCTCTTTGTTTTGGGAGGCTCAGCAAGGCCAGGACACAGCTGTGGTCCTATCAAGCAGGCAAGCAAAGCCAGGAAATGAGGTGAGCATCCATAGCACCCTCCCTCCTCCTTGCAATTATCAGTCCTGGAAAGGCTAAGAGTAAAGGATGAAGCAGGTGGCTCATTCATTAAACGGCAGAATCTCACAAATTGGGCTGAGTTGTGCAGGGACTGGTAACAGCACCACAATGCTCACAGCATTATGGGAGCCTGGCAGAGAATGAACACCTGTTCCAGGGCAGACTACATCTCTGCTAGCAACAGAAGCAGTGCCCACGAGCAGGGTCTGAGAATAGTGAGGCCAGGAGAGTTGGGCTGGCTGGGTGGCAGAAGGCATCCGTCTGGGATCGTCTACTCACCTGAAAGACTGCACTTCTGGCGGCTCCTTACAGCTCTGGCCTCGAAGTCTGTGCACATCCTTGGCAGCTGCTCTCATCATCTTGTCTGTTTGCAGCTCACTCCTGTGCTCTGCACGATCTACCTGTGAGACAAAGCAAACTAGCATTTGACATGGGGCAGAGTCCTCTGGTCTGTAGGACTTGCCATCAGCAGTGTTGACTCCATACCATGGGATCTGCTTTTTTTTTTTTTTTTCATGGGATCTGCTTTATGCAGAAGGATAACAGGCCATGCTTATATCATCTGCCTACAAGCCTTGAGCATGGGGCCAGGGAACAGAAGTCCCGTGTGTATCTGTAGGAAATGAGAAGAGGAATGCCTGGGGGAAGTATACCTTCTTACCTACTCCTCAGATGTCTGGAAGGGGAGATTTTACAATTGCTTCAATTTTATAGACAAGAAAAAGACTCACATTGGTTGGTTTGTTTATATTTAAGACAGGGTTTCATTCTAGCTTAGTCTATACCATATAGTGAGAAGAACTATATCACTATATTGTATAGGCAGGTTGTTGAACTCCTGGTAATCCTCCTCCTTCAGCCTTTTGTTAAATGCACAGCCCACCTGGATTAGGTACTTGCTACATCCAATGAAGGATTAATGGTGAGTAACTGAATTATAAACACTCATACAAAAACATCAATGATAACAACTGTTGAGCCAAGTCAAGGGCCTCCTGGGTCTCTGAACACCACAGGGCACCAGCAGTGACATCACCCGGCTGTCAAGGCAGCCAGTGGCACTTACCCTCTTCTCCAGCATCCTCAGCAGCAGGCGGAATCGTTCATCTTCTCGCAGCCACTGTGGCAGCTCCTTCTCCCCATGGTTCTTGGCTTGCTCCAAATGCTCCTTCAGCTCCCTCAGCACCGAGATCTCCTGAGTCAGCTGGCTGTGCCAGGTCCTTGTTGCCTGTAGGTCTAGCTCCAGGTCCAGCGAGGTACGAATCAGGCGCTCTGTGCGCAGGGACTTGACGGATGAAGGCTGCAGGGGTGGAGATGATGCCCATACCCACCAGAGGGCTTAGCCCAGAAATCCCACAGATCTTGTCCCTGAACCCCAAGACCTGACTTCCTTTATATACAGATACCCCCACTTACAGGACATACACCCACAGTCATACAGTGTGTGTCCGATTTGCATGGTTCTCTAGTCCAGGTATCCTGTTTCACAACAGTTCTCTCAGGGCCCAGCTGTTACTGTCTGCACAGATGAGGCTCTAGGCTAAAGTAGGCGGAGCCCCAGTGGGAAGCTGAGGTTCCAGCACAGTGCTTTCAGCATTTGAACTTTATAGGAATGGTGTCTGGTGCTTCCCTGTCCTCAGGTTCTGCTCTCAACACACACTGTACTGCACATTCCTTGACTGCATACCTGAAGTAGCCTGACCCTGTATAATTCAGCTATCTGGCAGGAGTAGTGTAGACAGGCCTGCTGGCATTATTTCAGTTCTTGGATCAATCCATGCCTATGGCAGTCTCATAGCCTGTGGACATTCTAGGTTGTGTTATGGTTTGAGTTGATTGTTTTATAGTTCTAGTCTCTGCACACAATAGACAAGCAGCCTTTCCCTCATCTCTAGAGTTATAGCTAGGTCTTAAAAAGGCCCATAAGCTAAAGGGTTGGTCACCAGCCATAGTATTTAGTAAGGGGCTAGAGCAGGATGTTGGGTCTTCCCCTATTCTTACTTCCTTCAGATAGGGTGCTGAACCACAACTTGCCATTTTGGTTAGGCCTGAATAGTGAGCTCTCAGGATTCATCTGGTTCTCCTCCTCACCTCCATGCTAGGGTTACAGGCAAATACAGCCATACCTGGCTATTTAGATTGGAATTCAAACCTGACTCTTCATGCTCATAAAACAAGAACTCTTACCCACTGAGTCATTCCCCCAGCCGCTCCCCCACAAGCATAAAATAATGGAACGCAGAAGTTCTAGAATATTCTTTCAGAGTGAATACCTGTCTGTCTATCATTGTGCATGTGTATACACACCTGAGAATGCATGTATGTGCATACATGGTGCACATATAGAGATTAAAGGACAGTTTTGTTGAGTTGGTTTTCTGTTTAGCCCTACACATGGGTTCCCAGGATCGGACTTGGTCATCTGAGGTTGTGTGGCAAGCACCATTACAAGCAGACCTGTCCTGCCCACCTGACAGGCCAGCCCTTGGTTATCCACAGACTTTCCAGAAACGAAAAGCAGTGGGCACACTCCAAAAGAGCTCCAAGGTGAGTCTTACCCGCTTCATGCGGACGCTTCGCCGCTCCAGGGAGTTCCGAACAAAAGGTGGCTTCTTGGACAGCGTGGAACTGTCACTGTCACTTCGATTCAGCTGCACGAGAGAAGCCAAACCAGGCACTGTGAGAGTGTGTTCTGGAAGGTTCAGCAGGAATAGGAAGGAGATCATCTTCCTGAACTGGACCCAGACACTGAGCTTCCTATTCTAGGTTTTGCTCTGAACTTCCTGCCCTTTTAAAGTGACCATTCACTAGACATGGACTAAGCTTGTGCTGTTCTATGTCACTGGTGTCTCCACAGGATGCTAAATGAGATGCGCCTCCTCACTGCATGGTCACAACACTGTATGAGGACTGTCCCCGTGTTACATACAGGGCACAGACGCGCATGAGTCATAGAAGCCACCCAAACCCATTGAGGAGCTGCTCAGCTGGGTATGATGATGAAAGCACCAATGTAGGATATACTGTCCCTCTGTCCTACCATGTGAAAGGATGCTCACAGCCACTTGTTCCTGTCATCCAGAGAGCCCACCTTTAGTGACTCAAATGGAACCACTTTTGACATGGATACTTGGGCAGAGATGAAGCTTAGTGGTCTAGCATGTAGTTAGCATATGCCAGGTCTCCAGTACTGCAAGCAAAGAGATGCAGGGAAGACTCGAGGCTGTTCCAAGACCAAAGACTCACATCTTTACAGAGAAGGAAAGTACAGGCTCTGCAAGAGTTGAGTTCAGCCGTTTTCCCCATTCAAATCCCTCTATTGGCTCACTTTTCATGTTTCCCCAGAGGGCCCCCATTCTCATCTATGACAGTCTTTTCCTATCAGGTGAGGACAGCATGATTTCTTGATTGAGTCTTATTTCCAATAGGGGCAGGGTTGGCATGAGCCACAGCACTGCACCGGCCTGACAGCTGTCAGTTCACTGCTGTGGGACTCTACTGAAAAGCTCTTAGTGTCATTATTTTCATAACTACTCATCATTATTACAGATAATGACATTAATAGTCCCATGCCAGGCAGAGTGTGAACCATAGCAGAAATAGGGTAATAGTGATGCAAACGGTGATCAGGTGTGTGGAGCCCCCAACTCCATGCTAGGGGTTATTCTCTGGAATGTTTGTAAGTCAGACAAGCATTCCACTGAGACAAAGATGGTTTCACAGTTCACAATCAGAACTTACCAAATGGAGACTTCAAGGCCCAGTGCTACCACAGGCCTAGGCTGTGCATAAGACTGAAATTAACGCAGAGGAGCCTATTGGTTGCCCTAGGACTAGAACAGGGCCTCACAGTTTAGTGTTTTAATTACAGGTGGCTTAAAACACAGCCTCCCCGCCAAGTTATTGGGACAATTCATCCTTAAGACTTCTATGTCCTTGTGTTATTAGACAGCAGGAAAAAGGACATTCGGTTTTGAACTCCACTTTTTGTTTTTGGAGAGAGCATCTCATGTAGCCAGGCTGGCCCTGAATTCTCTATGCAGCTGAGGCTGGGCTTCAATCTCCTGCCTCTACCTAAGTGCTGGGACTACATGACAACACTATCATGCTAGTCCTGAATGGCCCCTCCTCCTATTCCAGACATCCCAATAGGCTTAATCTCACACACAAAAGAGAATCACTCATTCATTATCTTACTACTGCTTCTGTTTAACAAACCAGAAGATACAAGGCAGAGAAATAGTGTAATTTTATGTCATAGAGCATTAGACTCAGTGATTACAGCTGGTCAGAAAAATAAGCAAAAGATTTACAAAGTCAAGGGCTGGAGAGATGGCTCAGCGGTTAAGAGCACCGTATGTTCTTCCAGAGGACACAGGTTCCAATCCCCTCACCCACATGGCAGCTCACAACTGTCTGTAGTTCCAGTTCCAGGCAAACACCAAGGCAAATAATTAAATAAAAAAGTTTTTTTTTTTTTTTTTTAAAAAAAGAATTACAAAGTCAATGTTGGCTTGAGCTATAGAGTAGGCTCAAGGCTAGCTTGGCCTACAGAATGAAACCCTGTCTCAACAGAAGAGGTAAAAGAGACTGTGGATATAGCTCAGAGGATATACCTCATACATGAGGGCCCTGGGTTCAATTCCTTTGGGCTGTAAAATAATAATAGTTTACAAATAAAAATAATGTCACAAGAGAAGACTCCATACACTCGATCAGAGTTAAAGTTAGCTAATAACAAATGACACAGGTGCCGTGGAACACTGCGGGAAATGTAATTACCATCTCTGTCTCATTTAGAAATGCAGTGGGGACCCCAAGATTAACACAAACTAAGCAAGAAACACAAAGCAAGAGGAAAGAGCTGTAATCAGCCTCAAGGAGGCACAGGTAGCTTTAGGGAGGTGAGGCTGAATAGCAGAAAGTTGCAAGTTTCAGAGATAATAACCAGCATTACACCTAGGGGCTCTGTGCCCTGAAGTCAAGTAGGTGAGTTCATTGAGCCCCAGTTTTTTCATCTATGAAATGGGTACAAATGCAATGAGCCTGTAGTGTAGTTTGTAAAGTGAATAATAAAAAGACATTTTGGGGCAGTGGAGATGATGTAGTGGGTAACAAAATTTGGACTCATGTAAAAAGCTGGTAGTGATCTCAGAGTAATCTACAAGAGGATGACTGCCAGTCTTGTTCTAGGTTAAGTTGGAGACTTTGTCTTAAGGGAACAAATAAAGAGTGACAGAACAGGACAATGGATGTCCACCTCTGGCCTCTGCATGCATGCACGGAAACATGCACATATACTTTGTACACATACACATAAATAGGTACATAAACATCCCAACCATACACACATACATACACCCACTCACAAACACATCATATCCCAACCACACACATACACATGCACATCCATTCACTCTCACACCAAAAACATAAAATAAAATAAAAATTAAAACCAAAACCAAAACAAAAACCATTTTCTTTTGTTGTAGCTTAAGATAACAACCTCAGTCCAGGACAGAAAAATTTCACTTTGTGATACTTGGTCAGGAACAACAACCATCTCTTGCTATGGAAGCTGACAGGCCTTGGGTCTCATATTTATTGGTCTCCCTTCCAGCTACAGTCAGGTCAGGACTGTCAACTACATGCAATCTTAACCTAACTCAGTTTTCTATTACCATGTCTTCACATGTGCTGGTCATCGTGTTGCATGAACGCACCACATTTGCCCATACCTCAGAGAAGCTATCAATGACCAAGTGGAGAAAACTAGCATTGGCAACTAGAGTTTATATGGTCAATGGTGCAGGAAGCTAGAAGAGGTACCAATATAGCAGTGCCCATGGAAGACACAGTCCCAGATGCCATCAGATGCCTGAAGCCACTGATAGCACCAACCCCCAAATTTACACGTTTCTCATACACATGCATAGATAATAAAGTTTTGGCTCATAAAATAAACACAATTAAAGATTGGCAGTAGCTTCCTATAGATCTTAGCAACCTCAGCATATATAGTTTTTCTTTCCTTGAGTCAGAACATTTGCCTTTTCACTGAGGAAAGACTTACAGCTTCTGGGCTGTATCTCAATGGCAGGCCTCTCTACTCTTGTTCTTTGGGTCATTATGAAATACAATAAAGATTACTAAACATAAACATTTTGATAGCATGAGTCTGGTAGTGGTGGCACACGCCTTAAATCCCAGCACTCGCTAGGCAAAGGCAGGTGGATTTCTGTGTGAGTTCGAGTCTAGCTTGGTCTACTGAGCAAGTTCCAGGACAGGCTCCAAATCTACACAGAGAAAACCTGTCTCGAAAAACCAACCACCCAAACCAAACCAAACCAAGCAGCAACAAAAAAGAACTTCAACAGCATTAAAGTCAGTCTGATAACAGATGGCTATTGGGAATGGGCAGATGGTTCAGAGGTTAAGAGGACGTGCTTTTCTTGCAGAGGACCCAAGTTTGGTTCTCAGCACCTACAGCAGGTAACTCATAGCCAAAGCTCACACCTGTAACTCCAGCTCCAGGAGATCTATAGCCTCTTGGGCTTCTGTAGACACCTGTACTCATGGCATATACTCACACAGGTACATACACATTAAATAAAGGAGAGCTGGCCACTAAATGACTGCTGGACTAGTTGTGCAAACAAGTAACCCTTCTCTGATGTGCTTTTGTTTTCCATCTTAACAAAATCATAACTATATTATAATCCTGATGAAAAATGAGTCAAGCATTGATTTCCCCTGCTGTAGCCAGCCACTGATTTCCCTTGGTGTGACTTCTGATGAGTGACATCCATTTATTTGTATCTGATTTTCACCATGCGCTCATGAGGCAGTCAGTGTGCAAAAGCTGAGATCTTAGCTGTTATCCTAAGTTTTTATGTTGTCCAGAGAATGATAGAGAAGGCAGAAGACTGAGATAATAAAGAGACAGGAAAAAGAATGTCTGAAGCAAAGATGCCTAAAGAATTAGGGAGACAGACTGAAGGTATATATAAAATGTTATAAAAGGGATATAGAATGTTATAGAAGGTCAGAGGTGATGTGGATTTTGTTTGCTGTGGTTTCTCATACCTGCCTGCCAACACTGAATTTTTTTTAAAGAAATTGTAAGATATTTAATTTGTGCAGTTTGAGGTAATGAGAAGCTGAGCCTCTCCCACTCAGTCTTAACTGTAGGCCTTGGAGATGGGCTCCTGGGACCCTGGGAAATTTCCTTCCTCCTTCCATAACAATAGCCAGGTTAAGTGGCAGAATCAGAGTGTGTGTGGTGCCTTCTGCATTAGAAGAGCAGAAAGAGCTCTGGCCACTCTCACCTGGCTTGGCTTCTCAAGAATCTAAATTCTTGTGATTTTAACTCCTTCTATGGGCTGGAGAAATGGCTCAGTGGTTAAGAGCACTGGTTGCTCTTGCAGAAGACCTGGGTTCAATTCCCAGCACCCACATGGCAGTTCACAACTGGCTAACTCCAGTCCCAGAAGATCTGACACCTACTTCTGGCCTCTCTAGGCACCAGATATACATGTGATGCATTAGCAGGCAAAAACACTCATACACATTAAATTAAAAGCAAAACAAAACAATCAAAAAATGAAAAACATCCTTCTAAGACCTCTTGTTTCTTAAATAATCACATTAAATATCTATACTAAAGAAAGGGGAAGAATATTGAACAACCAAAGTGAAGTAAATCCTGCAGATATTTTGGTAGGTAACACTTGCTTCCTGTGTTTGTTTTTACACAGTTTCTCTAGGTTAGCTCAGGCTGACCTTGAACTCTCAACCTTGGGATTCTCCTGCCCTAGCCACCCAGCTGCTGAGATGACATCTGTGCGAGGCTTTTATTTTTCAGTCACAAGTGAAGCCACCCTCTTCCTTTGACTGCAACCATACTGTTTTATGGCATATCCTTTTTTTCTTTAAAAAGCTTATTTTCTCTGTTTGTAGTCTATGTGTGTGCACACATGAAGGCTGGCTGGAGGATTATACCTGGTGTCTTCCTTTACACCCTGTGCTTTATTCCCTCGAGACAAGGTCCTTTCATTTTACTCAAAGCTTGGCTAGGCTGGCTGGTAGTGAGGTCCTAGGATCTATCTACGTGTTTCTAGACCCCAAAGCTGAGGTTGTAGGCACATGTGGCCATGTCTGGATTTTACATGGATGCTAGGGGATTGCAACTCAAGTGGTTACCTTTCACAGGAAGGGTTCCTTCCCACTAAGCCACCCACTCAGTCCCACATTCGAGTTTATTTTCATTAGCTCAATCAATCAAGAGTGAAAGTATCCTATGAAGTGGGCCTGTGTATTCCACACGAGGAAGACTGGCGTCTTAAACCTACCGGAAGATGTTCAAGGCACACCGTGAGAGTAACACATGCTAGGAGAATGACAACTATTTGTATCCAGGGCTGGAGTAGACCCTCTGAGGGGAGGGGAAGGTACCATTGCTTGCTTACCCGGCATACATATTGGCTCTGGGGTCCAGGTGAGAAGGTCTTGGAGCGGATGATGGTATTCCCTCGAAGAAATGGCCCTGGTGAAGGGGCACCTACCCGACGGTCCTTGGGCCGCACCACTGTGGGGGATGGGGCCACGCTGTCAGTATTGGTCTCTCTGTCCACCTGAGGAAGAAGTTAGTCTTGACACCATTGCCCTCTCTTGATCTCCTTGGCAACCTCGTTCTGTTATTTCACTTTTGGCCACAGATATAGATGAACTTCTTAGGCTCTCACGATGCCGGTTTAGTCAGCAGAACCTACCAGAATGGCAACCCAGGCCAGAGTGCCCGTTCCCACCCTTCTACTGCAGGTACTGCTGGGAGCTGGAGGAGGCAATCACCAGCCCCTGTAAGCTATGGTGGTACTCAGGCTCTGGTGTGCTGACCATCCATCCTCTATACTTGAGCACCAGCTACATCTAAGAATTTTAAGATCCTAGCCAAGAACTCGAATGCTTTTCTGGAATTATGGAGGCAACTAGCAAACCTATATACAATAGAGCCAACCATGATATAATCCCTGCACTACAAAAACTGAGTTCAAGAGCAGCCTAAGGCTACATAGTGAGACCCTGCCAAAAACCAAAAAAGTAAAAAAGCAAATCACCACCATCACCTCATCACACCCATCATGTTCTTTACCTGCACACAATAGCCACCAGCAAAAGATGGGCTAAGGCCCAGAAACTGTCAGGGCAGAAACAGTGTCTGCTTGAGTGTGACAAGAACACCCCCTGGAAGAAGAAACTGCAGGGACACTCCTTGGTGTAGAGGAGGCAGAAAAAAAGAGCTTGGGTTTTGCTTAGGACCCCCCTGGCCAGGCACTGGAGACCCAGCCCTAGGGCTCCATTCAAGAACATCACGTTTATTAGCTGTAGGCATCCTGATGGCTCAGAATAGAGGTCTACCCTCCAGGCCTATGAACAAGGCTGGTGTTACCATTTGCATTTTTTTTTTCTTTTTTTTTAATGGTCCAGTTACTTCATAAGCAGGTGCTACAGTTGTAATTTTGTTTTTTTGTTTGTTTGTTTGTTTGTTTGTTTGTTTTAAACTTTATTTATTTGCCTTGGTGTTTTGCCTGGAACTGGAACTACAGACAGTTGTTAGCTGCCATGTGGGTGCTGGGAATCGAACCCGGGTCCTCTGGAAGAGCAGACGGCGCTCTTAACCGCTGAGCCATCTCTCCAGCCCCACCATTTGCATTTTAAAGATGAGAAAATAGAAGCTGGATGGGAATGAAGTCTTCTACCCAAGACTATATAGGAAGGGACAGAGTCTGGTTCTGAACTAAGAAACATGTGACTGCAAGGCTTGAGCTCTGATCAGAGAAATAGGGTAGCCACGAGAGCAGAAGAAAAGACAGGGCCTCATCAGTTCCTTCTGGTGCACTGTGTCTCCAAATATGACTCAGAGCATGGACAGCCACTTCTGAATACACTGCCCATTTGGAGAGCCCTGATGCCAAGAGCCTTTGCTGACAGTCCAGATGTTGGGATGAAATATCTCCCTACGTTGGTTCTTTTTACCTTTAATGCTGGGTACTCCTCTGCCTCTGGGGAGACCTTTTCAGTGAAAACATCTTCCTCTCCCTCTTCTTCCTCTCTCTCTTCCTCCTCCTCAGCTACTGCTTCATTCTCACTGGTCTCTTCTTCGTATGTCCTATGGTAACATAATGCTAAGGTTAGTCTCCCAGACACCATACCACCTCCACTCTTCTGCTCAGAAGTGCATCCAGGCAGGGTTTCTAAAACTTATGATTGTAAGGGTATTTATAAAAAAAAAAAAACCAAACCCTTCAATATAGGGCTGGGCTGTAGTTCAGAAGCAGAACATTTTCCTGGTGTGTCTGATGTCTCAGATTCCACCTCTAAAACCAATTTCATTTACGTGTGTGTGTGTGTGTGTGTGTGTGTGTGTGTGTGTGTGTGTGTGTGAGAATGTGCACCATGTGGGTGCAAGTTCCCATGAAAGCCTGAAGAGGGCGTCAAGACACACAGTATTACATACCAGAAAGGTGTCTTCTATCTACCCTTTCCACCTAGCCTCCCCTCTATTGCCTGGTGGCTACCAGTGGAACTTTTTGGGATTATAGATCACATTAGATTTTTCTTGAGTTTCATATAAACAAAGTCAAACCATAGATACTCTTGCATCCTTGGCTTCTGTTAGTATGTTTCAAAGTTTATCCAGGTTCTATATTCATCAGCAACTTTTTATTACTGAGCAATATTACATAGTATGTAGTGTATTTAGCACGTCATCATCTCATGAACACTAAACTGTAACCATCTCTCAGTCACCATGAGTGAAGTTTCCATGAACATCTGTAGGCAATTCTTTGCTATGTAGATAGGCTGCCATTTCTGTTAGATATTGCATTATGAGTTGAGGCTGCCAAAATGAAACACCACAGAACTGTATTTCCCACAGGTCTGGAGGCTGATATCCGAGATCAAGGGTCCAGTATGTAATGGTTTCTCCTGAGGCGACTGTCCTTGGCTTGCCGGTGACTCATTGCTACTGTCCTCACAAGTGACTGCTGTTTCTGTGTGTGTCCAAATTCTCTCTTTATATAAAAATACCCATCAGGCTGAATAAGGTCTGCCCTACTTCAATTGTCTCTGCAAGGTCCTGTCTCCAGATACAGTCACACTCTGAAGTACTGGCACTCAGTAGGGTTTCACCATAAGAATTTGGAGGGATATACAATTCAGCTCATAAAGATACACAGTTCAGAGGTTTGCTGAATCAACGACTGTACATTTACCTTTTAACAGAGCCAGCAAAGTGAGTCTCCAGAGCCATTTTATCACCTATAGTTCCAACAGCAGTGCAGTGAGCGCTCCAGCTCCCTGTCCCCACTTGCAACTGGCAGTCATGCCACTGGAACTAGCTTTGAATCTTACTGCTTTGATTTATTTTTTAATTAATATTTTCAAAACAGGGTTTCATGTAGCTGAGGCCTTTCAGAACTCCTGGTAAAGTCTGCCTTATTCCATCTACAGCAGTGCTTTTGTGCTCCACAAAATCTATGTAAAACATTTTTGATACACTTATTTATTATTTATATGTTCATGGCTCTCCTGAGGATTGAACTCAGGACCTTATTCACACTTAAGCAAACACTCTACCACTGAGCTACATCACAGCCAACATAATTTCCTGTACTTTCTGCCTAAAGCTTTATTGTTTCAGTTTTGATGTGTTAGCTCTATGATCCAAACTAGATTAATTTTTGATTGGGGTGAAATAAGAACAAAAATGAATTTTTCCATATGTATAGCCAACCGCTCCAGCACCATTTGCTGAACGGCCTCTGCCATGTTACTCTCAGTCCCCTGGGCTCCAGGGCTAGAAGGATTCGTGAGACTAATAGACAGTACATGTTGGGTGGTAATTTACACCTCATCCTGTCTTGACTTCTCAAAGATGTACATCATTGCCAGGCCCTAGCCTGTGTGGAATAGTGTCACCACGCTGAGCCACAAGAATTTAGCCAAAGTAGAGCATGTGACACATGGTCTGCTGTGTGGATCACTATGGGGGAAACACGTCTCCTTAAGGGTTCCCCAATGGGGAGAGAAAAACTCCAGCTCTGTTCCCAGCCCTGTGAGGGAGGCTCCTCTCCACTGTGAGGGAGCTTGCAATGAGGGGAGCTTTGCTCTCCTTTGTAGCCCCCCCCACACAGATAGTGCGCTCACAGAATCCCTCAATCTGCTGGATTCACTCATCAGCCCTTCTTGGCTGCTTCAAAAAGTCAACAATACTGAGGGAGGGCATGCCACCTCACAGTGTGAGGTGCACAGGCTGGTAGCCTCATACAGTGTCACAGGAAAGCCAGGTGGCTTAGCTCAATTGAGCATTTGACCATTGGGTCAGTCTCTGCTGTTTCACTGTAAATCTGATTGAAATGTTCCAGGACAAGAAAAAAGACCCCACTCAATCTCAACACACACACACACACACACACACACACTGTCTTTTTCACCCACTGAGGCAGCAAACATAACAACCAATACAAAATGCCAGCTGATATTATCTCGTGTTGGCGAGGAGTTAGAAAACAGACAGGTTTTGTGCAGAGTGAGAATGTGAGCAAGTGATGCTCTCTTCATAGGCAAATCAGTTAGTTCAGTATCTGTCAAATCATAAACAGGGACTTCATTTAGTTTATATTTTACCAGGGCTGGAGACTGAACCCTGGACCCTGGACCTATCCCGTGCTGAACATACACTGCCACAAGGCTATATTCCCAGTCCTAAATGTTCATATTCTAGGTCACAGTAGCTTGATTACTTCAGGATATTTTAGTCACTGTTGGTGGAAGTGTTTCCTGTCTAACAATCCTACCCGAGAAGTACTTTATCTTGTGTATTGAGAGGTGCTCAGGCTCAGGGACACAGCAGCGCCACCTGTGAACATCAGCCTAGACAGGCACACAGAAGGGCTTTTCACTCTCCCGAAGTTTGGGACTATCTTTTTCCTGAGTTTTCTTCTTAGTTGATTATCTTGTGTATGGTGTATGCAGGTTAGTGAGGGCACAAGCATACCATAGAGCATATGTGGGGGTCAGAGGTCAGAGGACAACTTTCAGGACTTGGTTCTCTCCTTCTACTGTGTGGATCCCAGGGCCTGAACTCAGGTCACCAAGCTTGGTGGCCAGTGCCTTTGCATACTGAACCATCTCACTGGCTCCTCTGTGTTTTCTAATAACCACAGTATTGTTTTGCTTGTGACTCTTCAACAGAACTAAAGCAGTTCTCTATGGAGGTGTGGTGATATACACCCGAGCTCAGTGCTTGGTAGATAGAGGACCAAACAGAGTTTGAGGCCAGTGTTGCCATAGAGACCAAGAGAGAGAAATACTCCTCTGATGCTTGCAGTAAAGGCACCAAGACCATTAAAAGTGGGGTGGTGGTGGGGTAGCTGAGATCCACTGGGCCTCAATACTGTAGGTCAGTGCCTAGTGCTGAGGGCTGGTCTCTGGGAGACCTCCACTGGACTCCAGAGCTGAGCAGGTGCACTGAGGGCAGTGACTGTCTGAGGATCAAAAGCCACCTCCAGGCCTGGGGGAGGGGGCTGCAGATGGACGCACCCCACCGAAGCAGCTCTCAGAGGCCTGGCCCTCTTTGTAAGCTGGCATCTGGAAAATGTGAATGGCAGGGGGTGGGGAGAGAGGGGGCCACAAGGGGAGCAAGAACAGAAGGTGGTTGCTAGGAGACGGCTTGAAAAGTTTCAGCACTAGCTTGGAATTCAGTAGAAAGCACTGATCTCATGCCAGGGTGTGGGGAGAGGGGACCTGGGCTGATTCTGGCATCAGAGCTTGGCTTGGGTGACTGTCAGCATAAGGGTTGCCAGCAACAGGGAGAGTGAGATGAACACTGTGACCAACCCAGAAACAAAGGAATACAAAATTCCAGTGGCCTGGTATGCTCTTCATCACATGGAAAATGGTCGAAGTAGAGTATATATGTCAGCAACTATAGACAGTGTACCCAATCCAGCCTGCTGCTTTTTTTTTTAAGCTGTGAATTGCTTTTATATTTATATTTATTTTTGTGTGGAGACAGGGTCTCAAAGTATCCCAGTCTAGCTTTGAACTCATCATATGGCCACTTGAAAATTTGATTCCCCTGCCTCTACCTCCAGAGTACAATTGCTGGAATCATAGGTGATGTGGCATCACAACTAGTTATGGAAGTGCTGGGAAATCAAACTCAGGGGTTTGTGCAGGCTAGACAAGTCTGTGCCCACTGAACTACATCCCTAGCCCATTTTTTTAAATGGCTGAAAATAAATAAATAGATAGATAGACAAATAGGGCAATGATTATTGTGACAAATACAAATGTTAAGAAATGTCAATTCCAGTGTCCATACATGGGATGTCAATGGAACACAGACGTGGTCACTGGTTACTCATGGCCCATTCTGCTTTTACCCTGTAGAGGCAATCTTAGGAGACATAGCGGAAGCTGTGTGGCCATAGCAGATGGTATCTGCCATCTGGGCCTGTTCAGGAAACATATGGTGACCCCTGAAGTCAAAGATTGTAAGGGAAGGCTCCCTCCAAGACCAATTACAGAATTTGGGACTATAACAACGATAATACAAAAGAGTTATTGACCGTGTCCTCCAGATTGTTGACTACAATAAAATGTCTGGTCACCCCCTGTTCACTGCAACACTGTTTCCAGCAGCCAAGGTATGGGACCAGCCAAGTGTCCACCAGTCACTATGGTCTGTGCATATGGAATGCTAGTCAGCCACAGTAGCTGTCACCTGTGACAAGACAGAAGGACCTGAAGATTCCTAGGCTAAGGGAAGGAAGCCAGGCACAGTTAGGCATACACTGCCCAACCCCCTGATGTGTGGAATCAGGTTGACCTCACGAAGATGTGATATGGGATGTCTTGCTGTATGCTGTGAATTATTATTGGATAACAGAGGAACTGTTTCGGCCTATGGCAAGGCATCTTAGAAGGAGGTGGGAATTACAAGCATAGATAAAGGGGAAGGAGGGCCGAGTCAGGGAGAGATGCTGTGAGCTGTCACCAAGAGAGCAAGATGTAAAAGTACAGGTAAAGCCACAAGCCGTGTGGCAAGACACAGATGGACAGAAATAGATTAAGTTGAAATAGCTAGCTGATAATGAGCCTGAGCCATAAGACAAACATCATGTAATTAATATAAGACTTTGTGTTATTATTTGGGACCGCTGGTCTGGATCTAGGGGCTAGTCCTTGCCAGAAACTGCTTACTACAGAGATGAGGGGAGGGTGGTAGTTCCAAGAGGCTAAAGAAGGGGGTTAGAGAGGTCACATGGTGAGTGCCATGTGACTCAGAGGAGAGTTAAGTTCTGCCAAGTGGAGCACAGTTTGACTACAGTTCACAGCAGGTTGTATGTAAGAGTGGCTAAAAGGAGCTGAGCTTAGTGCAGGCAGAGGTTACAGGATTATCCACGAATGTGAAGCTAGCCTGGTCTGCAAAGTGACTGTCAGGCTAGCCAGGGCTCCATAGTCAGACCCCCATGTCAGACACACAAAATGGCTGGAAGAGCGGAGTCTGCATGCTGCTCTATGACGGGCTTCTTAAGCTTCCTAATGCCGTGGCCTTTAGTACAGTTCCTTAGGTTGTGGTGACCCCCTGCCATATGATTGTTTTCATTGTGATCTCATAACTGTATTTTTGCTACTGTTATGAATCACTATGCAATTATCTCTGTTTTCTGATGGTCTTAGGTGACACCTCCGAAAGGGTCATTTGATCCCCAAAGGAGTCACAACTTACAAGTTGAAAAAACGCTGGTCTATGAAGTAGATAGGTCAGCCATTAGCCCCTGCACCCACAACACACCAAACAGTTACCTAAATATGATATTGTCATCTTTATATGTACAATTAATTCTGTGTCAATTTTTTTAAGTAAAAATATAGCTGGGCATAGTGGCATGCCTTTATCACAGCACTCTGAAGGCAAGAGGCAAGTGGATCTCTGGGAATTCAAGGCCAACCTGGTCTACATAGTGGGATCTAGGACAGCAAGGGCTACATAGTGAGACACTGTCTCAAACAACAACTAACAAACAAAAAGGTAAAACTGCTTTGTTGAAAGATATACAAAGACAGGATTGAAACCCTAGCAGAGGTCACAACTGCTGAAGTGAATAGTGCAATCTTGCTGTCAGTGTGAAAAAAATACAACAGCATCAAACCACACAGTGAGTAACACTGTCGGGTGTTCTTGTTTAGACATTCTGATTGGCTGAGGGAGAAAGCCTCCCTGTTCAGAGCAGTTCTTCAGTGTTGCTGGGTAGCTCTGTCTTTGTCTTGCCTTTTAAATACAGGAGGATGGCAGACAGAGCAGTGTGGATGCTGTTGACTTTTACAAGGCTACGCTCCGAGGCAGAGTGAGCTTAGCTTCAGAGGCAGGAACTTGATTTTCACATCTAAGTAGCAGTACTCATTTCTCAGTCCCCCTCACTGTGAAGTGGGCCTCCCTGTGAAAGCCAGCCAATGAGAATCGAGTGGAAGCTGTTGTATGTGACTTGCAGAACTTCTTGGCTATGAAATATACAAGCGCACATCTTTAATCCTTTCTGACGGGTGATTGCCTCAATGATGCGGCCGCAGTAAAGATACAAAACCAGAGAAAAAGAAGGAACCTGAGTTTCCAGTAACACTATGGAGCTACGAGATTGGATTGTAACAAGGGAACAACTTCAACAATTTTCTCCTCTTGAACTTAGGTCCTTATGTGTGCTTTGCAAGCATTTTACTAGGGAGCAACATTCCCAGCCAGAACTTTCTCATTTCTATTATTTCTTCTGTCTATTCCTAGTAACCAAGTGTAATTCTCACTATACAATACACAACTTATGGCAACTTATTCAAATTTAAATTCTAGAGTAGGGTTTAAAAATATTTATTTCTATGTATGTATGTATGTATGTACGTATGTATGTATGTATGTACGTATGTATGTATTTGTTGGGCCCTGAACTCACAGTGATCCTTCTACTTTAGCATTCCTATCCAAGTGCTGGGGTCATAGATGTTAGCCATCATGCCTGGTTCTATTTTTTTTTCCTTTTTAAAAGCCCAAATAAGTGTCAGCATGTGTGTGTATGCACATGAGCGCGGCGCGCGCGCGCGCACACACACACACACACACACACACACACACACACACGAACACCAAAAAAAGAAAACCATCCAAAAAACAAAAAAACAAGCTAGCAAAGGGTTTTAGGTGCCACTGTGGCAAGCTAGCTTTGCTTCCTGTAGTGACTGTAAGCACAGGTCCTTGATGCTCTCAGGGGACCCTTTCCGTGGCTGCCCTGTGCTCAGGTATCCCCAAGTCCAGCCCCTGAGGGTACACTCACTTACCAGCTGCCCTCCAGGGTCTGGGAGCTGCTTCTTTCTTCCTGCCTCTTCTCTAGCTCCACAGCTGTCTGTTCCAGCAAGGCAGATACAGCATCCTGCAGGGACAGAGATGGACAGGTCAGCAGGGGTCCTGGGTACCCTTACCTACCAGTCTCTCAGACATGTAACCCTCTTAGCAAACACAGGTCAAACCCAAAGCCTGGAGCAGCCAAACATCTAGCCCATCGTCACTTACACATGGGAACTATTGTTTTGGGGTCACTGGTCAGTCTTCATAGCATCTTTATGTGTGTGGACCTACTTAGCAGAATTTGTTTAGCAGCAAAGGGAAAGCATTATAGTTCTGATTGGAGGCGACTGGAGAGCTGTCTGTCAGAGTTTTGTGTCACATGAACCATCAATGACATAGCAATGCAATAAGGATCAATAGAGGCAAGAACTGTGTCTGGGAACAGAGACACAATGGCAAGCAGGGAGGGAGACTAAGTGGCACCATGACTGAGGAAGAAGGTACCATGGCCTGAGAGATTATTGAATCTCTCTGACCCGCATTTTCTCCAAACAAGGACCAGAAAAGGTCATTATGGAGATTAATTGTGCACAGAAGGGTGGCCTAGCAGACAGTATTCAGCTGAGGTTTTTGCAAGGACAAGCTGTGGCTTTCTGATCACAGGTTAATTTACCATTATCCTCAGTCGGGGGTCAGGGTGGATGTCCCAAGGCTAGGAAACTCCTTATAAACTCTTTGTCGGGGGGAGAAGAAAGATCTAAAATTAAGTGAGAACTGTGGCAGGTGGTTTTCTCACTGGACCACACAGCCATCATGCTCTGCAGAGAGAAGCCTTGAGCTGTGGGCGGCTTTATTGGATGCATGCCTTTTTTTGGTTTAGAGACATGGTCTCTTTGTATAGCCCTGGTGGGCCTAGAACTTGCTTTGTAGAGCAGGCTGGCTCAAACTTCAATGATCCTTCTGCTTCTGCCTCCTCATGCTGGATTACAGGCACGCCAGAGATGCTTTAGGGATGCTTTCAGTGACTAGCGCTAAAACATATTTTCACACCAAAGTAAGAAAAACATTTGCAAGTAATGCAGGCAGGCCAGCTGCCATTTACCTAGCCCTTGCAAGAAGCACTCACCATACCCATTTCTTCAAAGTTTCCCAACAATTTCATCTCAAACACCTTACTAGACGTGAAAACAATACAAACAAACAAAAACAGAAAACAAAAATGGAGGCTCAAGAGAGGTGATATGCTTGACCTATATCCAGCCCCAAAGAGCCAAGGTTTTCCTAAACCTCCTTCAGTCTCAGGTTCTCAAGAAAGAACTACGTTGAACAGCGTCTCCTTCCATCTCACTTCTTTTATCCAGGATCTCACTTGTCCTAGGCTAGCCCAGTCACTGAATCAATCAGATAGCCCTCTATATCACTTTGTAAAAAATTCAAGTGTTTTTGTTTTAAATCAGAGAAGTGATGTAAAATACAGTGGAATATAGCAGAAAAAACCTAAAAACCGGAAAGAGCTGGGTTGTAATCATTCAGACAAGACCATTCCTGTGTGGCGTCTCCTCCTATCCCAGGCTACTCTCCTCCACCACCACAAGCTGAGTTCTGGTTCAGGTGTGGGAATGGAAGAGCTCACTTAGCCTACTCACCATGTGGTCAGACCCTGTAGCTCCTGCTGGCTGGGGATCCCTGCACTGTTTCTTCAAGTATTTGTAGCTCAGGAGGTTGTACCAACGTGTTGACCTCTCCCCAGCCCGGCAGACCTCAGCCAGGCTGATCTGGGCACCTCCCTGTTAGAGACAAAGAAAGAGAAGAATATAAATATGTCAGCTAATGGAGACAATATGGAAAACAGCCATTCCCACAAGATAGGGGTGGAGCTTCCTAACAGGCTTCTCTATGTTGCCCAGGCTGGTTTCAAGTGAACTTTACCCACTCGTGTAGCAGGGACGAGGTACATGTCACCATACCTATTGACATACCCCATCCCCTTCTGTTTCTAAGATATTTTTGCAGGCTGGCCTCGAATTCACTACCTCCTCCACCCTAGTCCTGAACTCAACCTCTTGAGGACAGTTTACAGCCATTATGCCTCCATGTTCAGCTTTTATGAATATATATATCTAGTGTCGTCTAACACAAGTCTTTATGTGACCAAGGCTGGCCTCAAAGGCTTCAGCTGTGTGGCTGAAGATGACTTTGAACCTCTGCCCCTTCTTCTCCACCTCCCTAGTGTTGGGATTAAGGAAGCGTGCTACCAGGCTCACATGGAGCCTCTTTTTAAAAACTGGGTTACTTTGAATGTTGATTGTCAATACTTTTCCTGTGCTAATCTGGGTTAGGCCCTGGGTTGACAGCTAAGGACAATGAGGATCCTTACATAATCCTACTTTCTAGCAGCTTAAGAGTCCCAAGAAGCACAACCCCAAACAAACAATTACAAGGGAGATTGCTTTTACATTCCTTGTGGGAGGAATTTGCCAACATCTAGCAAAAACATGGATGTATTTTATCCTGTGGCTTGGGAATCACATGTGTAGACATCTATCCCATAGACCTAAGTACAAAAAGACTCATGACCAGGAGCCCTTACTTCGGTTTTCTTTGTAATAGTAAAAGACGTTTCTGTGTAGTTGAGACTGGCCTTGAATTACTAACCCTCCTGACCCCCATTTTTTTGGGAATATAGGTGCACATATAGATTATAGGTGCAAAAACAACTACACACACACACACACACACACACAAGCGTGAGAGTGCACCTACACACACACAGGTATATTTGCCCTACGTGTGAGGTACAAAGGGTCAGATGATCATGTGTTCAACAAGAAATAACAAGCAGATAGGGAATAAACAAATCCAAATGGCTACTTATATAAGGTAGCATTGCAGTTGATGTCAGAGAGTGGCAGCTTTTGTGCACCTTTTTTTAAAGCATAGAAATGCACGCCCTAAGTTAAAAATAAAGAGCAACAGACTAACCCACCTCACCAAGAATGGAGCTGTTCAAGTACAGTATCCTCCAGTCCAGCCCCAACAGGAAGGCCTGCAGGCTGACCTTACTCATTCCTTAGGCACTTAAGTGTTTCACCTAGTTCTCTTCTGGAGAGCTACAGACAGGTTTGCAGTTCAAGTCACCTACTTTCCCCTTTGACTTCACATTCCAGTGTCTGGGCCAACGGACGAACGGCAAGTGTATCAGGAGTCAGTTTGTAGAGTGGGCCTCCAGCTGTGGAGGGCTCACCTGAGGAAGGGACGCTTCAGCCCTCCTGAAGGCCCGACTTCTTTCTCCTGCACAGGATGGGCATCTCTAATCTGAATCTAAACTGCTCCAAAACCCAAGACTATTTGAGCATCAACAAGGTGCTACAATTAAAAAATGTCATGCCACACCTCTTTCTCATGCATAGAGTTACTTAAAATATTCTACAATTACCTTCAGGCTAGGAATACAAGGTGTATCTGAAACAAACAAATTTCCTATTTAGACTCGAATATCATATCTCATTATATATGCAAATATTCTACACCGATAAAACAAAAAACAACCCCCCACAAACAAACAATACCCCTGAAAAAATGAAACAGTTCTGGTCAAGTATCTCTGACCAGATACTTTAGGGATATTCAACCTAAAACAGAAGGTACCAGATCACGGCACAGACTGCTAAGTCTGGGTGGGTGACTAACAGCAATTCCCGGGAGAGCAGTGTTGAAGAGGGAGAGGCAGTCAGCACACACTGACATTTTACAGTTTTGACACCAGCTTCCTCACCAGGGGAATGAAGAGAATAGCTGCTCTATGCAGGGCTGGGCGTGAGTTATTGTCAATTCAGGAATTAAGTGGTTGGCATGCTCCAGGCACTAGAATAAATGTAAGTATATACAAGAATATGTATATTACTCTTTTATTCATTCAACAAGCATTCCCTGAAGCCAGAGAAACATCTAGAACATGACTCCTCCCCAAGGGGATGACAGTTTCCTGGGGAGACATACAAATATATTGGATGTTGCAGTTCAGAACGTGACAGGTTATGTTTAAGGTACAAACTGGGAAAGGATCATGAGAACAGTTTGGAAGTATGACACCTTCATCGGGTTATTGTTAATGACAGGAAGATGCACTGCCTGCTAGCATAGGCTCCCAGGTATGAATATCATTCACCGTCGCAAACTAGAAGCATTTGCAGGGCATTTACTCATTCATGGATTCAACATACTTGATTTACTGAATAGCCTATAAGTGCTAGACTGTGCAAGTGGGAGAGCAAAGTGTCCAAGGAGCCAGAGTGTAGGGTGAGGGGTATTCAGGGTTTGTGAGAAAACTGTGATGTATGGTAACTTTCAAAGGATGCCACACAGCACTGCTTATGTGTATTTTCTGTCCAGGTGCACAGGTGGGGGTGGGGTTTACACAGGCAGGGCCAGAACTTTGACAAGTTAGTGACACCAAGTGAAAAAGAACAAGGGAGCTATTGTAACAGCCAATGCTGGGTCTGCCCTAGCAGGACCAGAGCTGAGTGACACTGGCCTTGTGGCTGGGTGGGGGAGCTATTGTAACAGCCAATGCTGGGTCTGCCCTAGCAGGACCAGAGCAGAGTGACACTGGCCTTGTGGCTGGGTGGGGGTAGTGTGATGTCGCATTAACACAGATGGTAACATTAGGCTGATAATCTTATGGAAGGCAGGTCATGTGTTTCCCTAAACCCTGCCTGAGGTCTGGGAAGGGGTGAGCCTTTAATCACCCTGAAATGTAACACAGTAATGTAACAGGAACATGTAAAGAAGGTGAAAGTATCCAATCCATGTTGGTCCTTTGTGGTGATTTTTTTTTTTTTAAGATTTATTTATTTACAGGGCTAGAGAGATGGCTCAGAGGTTAAGAACACTGACTGCTCGTTCATTCCTGAGGTCCTGAGTTCAATTCCTGGCAACCACATGGTGGCTCACAACCATCTATGATGTCATCTGGTGCGCTCTTCAGGGTATTGTATACATAATAAATAAATCTTTAAAAAAGATTTACTAATTTACTATTTATTCACTTAAAAATCTTTTTTTAAAAAAAGGTCGATTTATTTACTGTGTATTTACTATGTGGCTCTTAACCTCTGAGCCATCTCTCCAGCCCCCAATATATTTTATATTTAATAAAATCAGTCTGAAATATCAGAAAACAGAATCACCCACAGTCAAGCCATGAGAGTTAGAAAGTGGTGACTCAGGCCTTTAATCCTATCACTCAGGAGACAGAGATATTTCTGGATTTCTGTGAGTTTAAGGCCTAACAACCAAACAGTAGTAACTTACACCTTTAATCCTAACTCTGAGATTATGATGCAGAGTTGAACCCAGAGGTGAAACAACTGAGTGAAGAAGATATTTAAGGCAGGAGGAGACAGACATTCATCCATTCTGTAGGAGCAACCAGCCTAGCTGAGGACTCTTGAACATAGCATTTACATTGTTTGGCCTGAGAAGTTGGCTGGATGAGAACTGACTGTGGTTTGTTTCCTTTCTTTGATGTTCTAGCTTTCCCACAGTATCTGGCTCTGGGTTTTCATTATATACTAACTAGAATTTGTGTAATAGCCCTTGGTCATTTCAGTGGATGAACTGGGCATGTAACTTGGCCTTTTGGGCCTTGCTCATTCTCTAAGATGAAGATCACCTGCATCCCTCTTCCTGGGGATGTGCTGAAAGTTAAATAAGGGGGGGGTGGTCTTGGCCCAGTGGTGAACACACGGACACTGTTTGTATGGCTGAATAAATGGCTTAAAACAGCTGGGGATTCCACAGCCCTGGAAGACAGGGAGGCTTTGAGCAGGAGTAGAGAAGCCCTTTCCTTTGCTGTCTCACGGCCTGTTCTCCTCCAGTCACCCAAACTGACACTTCAAGTTCCCAAAGTAGCCAGCAAGGAGGTTTCCCATTGGTCAAAGACAGCAACAAGCCACTGTAAGATGAGTGGTTGCCTTTTTTTTTTTGGCTGTTGCCATGGCAACCAGCAATGGCCAGACTTCTATTAGGGAGGTAGAATAAAAGGTACCCACTTAGGAGAAGAAAACAGGATTTAGTCTCTTCCCAGGGCTGAGGAAAAGTGTCACCAGAGGAGCCTGGGTCTGGAAATGCTTTCCTTCAGCATCCATGTTCCTTAAACCCATTTTTGTTACCATTTGCGGCCTCCAAGAAGAAAGGACACTGAGAGGCTTGAATGTATGCCCTGCAGACAAGGGGTCCAAATGCAGCTCCGGCACTGAGAAACTATGCAACCCAGAGTAAGAGCTTCATCTACGTGACTCAGTTTCCCACTGGTGCAAAGTGCCTATTTTATAAGATGTGTGAGATCAACGTGAAAAAAGCTTGCCAGGGACCTTTAGTGTCTGTCAGAAGATGTCATCCAACTGACATTCACTGTTTGCATTTGTGTCCATGGTAAAACCATCATAAGAGGTGGGTTTCTGTTATGGGCTGAGCAGGAAAGTGACTGACTCATGTCCATTGAGCTCTTAGCCTGTGTGAATAATCCGTCATTTCTGTCTGTGCTATGCAAAGTGTGACCTGGGACAGTAATCCCCCAAACCCTTGTTAGGAATGCAGATTCGCTAATTTGCTGAATCTCCATTTGCATTTTGACTAGAGTACCAGGTGACTCATACCACCTGCCACGTGCACTGAGTCTGGGCAGCATCACAGTAGCATTTCGTTGGACACAAGATCAGACGTAATGATTGGCAGTAAGAGCTGCAGGACAGATTAGAGAATTGAGACTGGGCATTGGAGACTCTCAGGTGGCAGGGCTGGGAGGTGCTATCCTGGTGACTTGTCCTTATATTCTGAGGATGCAGTCCCCAAATTCCCCAGCAGAAAGTATTCTCCATCCCAAACAGACCCAGGTGAAGCTGGACAGCTGGGAGTCTCCCACTCTGGGCAAAGATCAATGGCTGCCACCAAAAGAAAGAACACGTGCAGGGGAGGCAGCAATTGCCCTGGTTAATTCCTTAGCTTCCAGGCATGGATGCAGGGAGAAAGCTTAGTGTCATGGACAAATCCCTGGCCTATCCTCCACACGAGCTCCACATCTTCCTCTGTAACTTGAACCCATCCACTTGGAACACAGACCACACCACAGTTTGCTAGTCTATGAGCTGCCAGTGTTTGCTCCTTGTGTAGGGGGGAGAGACTTTCTCACCAGATCTCAAGTGACCAACATAGGCACAGGCACCTAATAGGCTCCCAGCAGAGACCAGGCTGAGCAGAGCTAAAAGCCCACAGTGCTTTCAAGACTGGAGCTGTCATGTAAATGCTCAGAAATGGCACTGGAATTAAGAAAGCCTTTCATTTTATTCAGTTCGTTTGTATGCCAGAAGCCCCTAGGAAGGGGTTATTTGAGGTTGAACAACCTTGCTCAGCCTGAATTTAAGTGCGTGACTTTCATTGGGCCGTTGCATCTCCAGTTATGGCTCCTGTCAATTCAGAGGAGAGGAGGAAGTGGAGGAGCAGAAGAGGTCAGATAACTGAGAATCTGTGTCAGGCACATGGCAGGTGCTTTGTATGCATGCTTATGTTTGTTAGCCTTACGGATCTCACCAGCGAGCGAGCAGCCAACAGGCGTTGCAGACAAAGAAAGTGAAAAGCAGCAGTGCTAAGGAACTTGCCCATGGCCACTCAGCTAGACCTCAGGTGGTAAAGGTGGGATTTGAACGACTGTTTTTCCTATTCCCTGCTTCTTGTTTGATTTCTAATACTGCATGGGGAAGCTGAGGCAGATGGCATGCACTTCCAGGACCCTTCAGGCCTGTTACTCCTCACATGAGGGGCTCCCACACACCACAAATCTGAGACTAATATTCTCTATGGAAGCATCTCTGCCTGAAATCAAGAATGGATATGACATAAACCCCAACCTGTATCACCTTCATGCCCTAAGGACTGAAGGCCAGGTGGGCAGACAGATAGACAGACAAAGACTCAGCCCTCACCAGGCATTCCTCTGCATGGCTCCTGTCAGTGGTACAGACATCTACTCGTAAGGTCTTCTGGTGAAGGGCTGGGTAGGACATGGACACCCAGAATGCCTCATTGAATATGAGGGTATCTGCAGAGTCCAGAGGTCGGGTTCTGAACAGGCAGGTGCTGCTTTCAGAGCAAGGCAAGATGGCTACACGAATGTTCCTGGGGGAGACAGAACCATCAGAGAGCTGGGTCAGCTGTCTGGGGCTGACATATTGCAGAAGTCCCCAGGGAGACAGCTGTGAAAAAGAGAATGCAGAATGTCTTATGTGAGGGACTCAGAAAGGGCTCTGGGGGTATCAACTGTACTTTCTGCCATGGATTTTAAAGTTCTTAAGAGTCTCAAAGGTTGTAGAGCTTGAGGCAAACACTGATAGGCAGCCGTTCACTAGCACTGAGCAGGGCTGTGACAGGGGCCTGTGTGCCGAAGGCAAATGCTCTCATCTCTGTATGTAGGAATTTGGTAATTCTGTTTAGTGTGCACGTAAGTGGAGGCCAGAGGCCAACCTGTGTGTCAGTCCTCTCCTTGTTTTTTAAGACAGAGTGGACCACTGGCTTAGAGCTTGCCAAATAGGTTAGGGTGGCTGGCTATTAAGTCCCAGGGATTTGCCTATCTATGTGTACCCATTTCCGGTCCTGGCATTGTTTGAAGGGCAGAAATGAGAGAATCTAGAGCTATGGTCTGGCCTTCCTTGGGTTTTGTCAGTCTTCTCTTCTTCCTCTCCACCCCATCCTATCCCAGGATACTGGGTGAGTTTAGCAATGGCTATCTCCAGGCCTTATGGTCCAGTTATGGGAGGAAATGAACGCAATATAACATAAGCCCAGTCTACAGCAAGAATGCATGACGATGTAGGTACTTTGCTGCCCTAGCAACCTCCAGGTAACACACCAGTCACTTCCTTCCTGGAGAAACACAGGGACTGGTATTGAGTCAAGAACCAGAGAAGATAACAGGGACCTGACTGTTTTCATGAGGTCACAGCCCAGGAGATTTCCATGAAGGACCAGCTTGCCCAACATTCCTTGAGCAGCAGGTGGCAGGCACCCAAGCTGTACCAGAATGTGGGGAAGCTGTCTACAGTGTCCCTCTCCAAAGCTAGTAAGTGTGCCATTGTGTGTGTGTGTCTGTGTCTGTGCACATAGGCAGCACCAGCATGCTCACTTGCATTAAATACTTGCAGTAATGTTTGGAGTTAGAGCAGGACACAGCCAAAGAGCTTTCCCAGGAAGAAGCACAGCAGATGAGAGGGATAGAGACATGCAGGGCTCCATACTCACACTTTCTGGTCTTGTTGCAGTAACAGAGCAGAGAGATTACTCAGCTGGATCACTAATATTGCAAACTGCCTACTCTTCTCATCATACCTGAAATGAAGGGGCAGGCAGAACACCAATCAGCAAATACCTTCCTTCCTCCCTCCCTCCCTTCCTTCTTTCCTTCTGGCTAGCCTATGTAGACCAGGCTGGCCTTGAACTCACAGAGCTCCTTCTGCCTCTGCTTCCCTAGTACCAGAATTAAGGGTATGTGCTGCCATATCTGATTTCTTAACAATCATGTCTCAGGGCTGCTGGCTGCTCTGACAAGCTCACCCTCAGCTTTGTTGCCGTGACCAGACACAGGTCCAGAACTGGCAGTCATCTGAACTTTTATTTGTTTGTTTGGTTGTTTACTATTGAAACAAAGTCTTGCTGTATAGGCTTGGCTGGCCTGGAACTTGCTATGTAGACCAGGCTGGCCTCAAACTCATAGAGATTCCCCTGGCTCTGCCTCCAGAGTGCTGGGATTAAAGACGTGTACCACCGTGCTTGGCTTATTTTTATTTTTTTCTAAGTTTTAAATGTTATTATTATTTTAGGAGAGAGAGAGGGCGTGTGAGTACAGGTGTGCACATGGCATGGGCACAAATGTCAAAAGACAGCTTTTGGAAATCAGCTGTTGGATCACACTGTAGTTCTGGGGACTGAACTCAGGTTTTCTCAGTAAGGGCTTTTACTGGGTAAGCCATCCAACTGGTCCACTCATTCCAAATTTTAAAGAGGTCCCAAAAGTTAGTGTGAAATTTTCTGATATTAAAATTTTTGCATAAGAAAACATGGAAGTCATCCCCCAGGAAGAGAAAACCAGCAGCAACAGAAATGCTCATGTCAGTCAGAGCTGGGCTGTGGTCTCCAGGGTCAATAACTCTCAGTGAGGATCATTGGAACCTCGATGGGGATGGAAAGGCACACACACGCACCATAAGAGTAGATACTATGCAAGCAGAAAGCCTATGTCCTTTGCCACTGTCACACGGTCTCAATATCAGTCACAAAAACTTGGCATTTCTCCTCTGTGATGAAGGGACCAGTAGCCCTCTACTCAGGTGCCCACCAGGTTCTCCTTCTTCCATGGATACCATGAAAGTAGAATACTGTCAATGAAGAAGAGGCCCTATAACCCCACCCACCCATACACACACTGAACTGGTCCCCCACCCTGCATCACTTACTTCAGGGCAATTTGAACCCGAGTGGCTCCCACAGCTTCTGATTCTTCACTGTCGAATGTTGCAGCTTCAGAAGTGCCCAGTCTACAAGACATCAGGGGAAGGGTTAGCATTCTCATACCTATCCATAAGCAAAGGCCTGTTCTGGACTCAGAGTGTTTACTGTGAGACTAGATGGCTGGCTGTGTGCGCAGTGTGTCTCTGGACCCTCATTTTCCCAGGTGCTTGGGACCCTTCTCTAGAATATACTCCCTTTCTCTAGCATCTATTTCCCTGGCATACACTCTGCCAGGGAATTATCACCCCAGAAACCACATTTGCCCTAGGGGTCTTAGACGCCACCTACATCTTTGCTGACTGCACATTGGGCATGGATCCAAAGAGAGCTGCCAGGGGAAAGGCTAGGTCATTGAAAATGCCCTTCTGAGGCCCCACCACATCCTGTGGAGCATGAGCTTGAACATCCAGAGCTCACAGACTCCCCAGGAACAAAACAACACCCAGGGACCCACCTCTGTGCAGAAGCCTCATACACGCCACTGTCCCCAGCCACTGACTCATCGGACACTGCAGCGGACACACAGGCCACCTTCAGGCCACAGCCTGAGGCCACACTTGCAGCTGTAGGAGGCAGGAGAAAGGCGGAAGAAGGAAGGTCAAGTTCCAAAATGACACAACTCTGACCCACTCTCCTGATGGTCCCAGTGGACTCCAATACCTCTGACCACTCAAGTCAAATCCTTCTCAGCCTGAGACAAAGGAAGGCTTATATGTGAGTTCATGTTTGTGATGGCTGTTCTTGGGTGTCAACTTGACCACATCTGGAATTAACTAAAACCCAAGACAGGGCACACCTGTGAGGGATTTTTAAAAATTATTTGATGAGAAAAGATCCACGTCTAATCCAGATCTTTAAGGTGGGAGGATCCACCTTTAATCCAGACCACACCTTCTGCTGGCCACCTATCTATCGACATGAAAGAAGGAAGCCCGCCTTCTCTTTACCTGTTTGTTCTTGCTTCTGCTGGCAAGTCCATTTTCCCCTGGCATTAGGGCCTATTTTTTGGGATTCTGGGGTATACTGAAGACCAGCTGAGACATCCAGCCTCAGGGAGTGAATGGCTATTGGATTCTAGGACCTTGTGTTCATAGGCAGCCATTGTGGGATTAGCTGGACCATAGCCTGTATCATTCTAATAAACCCCTTTCTCTCTTTCTCTCATTATAGATGGTTGTGAGCCTGTATGGATGCTGGGAATCCAACTCAGGACCTCTGGAAGAACAGTCAGTGCTCTTAACCGCTGAGCCATCTCTCTTTCTCTCTACCTACCTACCCCTACACACACACACACACACACACACACACACACACACACACACACACATACACATACACACACATACCACACATACATACACACATAAACACACACATACACACATACAGATTCAGATATGGGCACAAATGTGGTGCATATAAATAAACCAGGTTAAACACTCATTCACACAAAATATAAAACTGCCTAGTTTTAAACAAGGCTCTGTCATATGCTGCTTTAGGATCCTGGGGCACTGACTGAACCCCAGTAAGCCCCAGGTTCCTCCTTTGTCAGGTGAAGATAACAACATCTACTTTATAGAGCTTCTGTGACTGAATGTGAGAAAGTCTAGCGTATAGAGACTACTAATTCCACTGTATAATGTGTTAGGGTGCGTGTGTGCTGTGTATGTACATGTTCTGTCCAGGGGTCAAGTCAAGAGCTGTTTCTCAGGAGCCACACTCCTTGTTCTTTTGTTTGGTTGTTTTTTGAGACAGGGTCTCTCACCCCAGGGCTCACCATTAAGGTACCTTAGCTGGCCAGCAAGCCCCAGAGATCCATGTCTCTGCCTTCCCAGTGCTGGGGTTACACGTATACACTATCAATACTGGCTTCTGGTTATTTTTAATGTAAATTCTAAGGGCTGAATAGCCAAGGCTAGTTTCAAATTCCTGACCTTTCTCCTAAGCCTCCTGAGTGCTGGGATTATAAACTAGAGAGCGGTACTATTTTCTAGGTCCTCCCTGCATACCTGGGACAAATTAACAGTCCTTTGCGTCTCAAGGGAGAGGAAGGGAGGATGCATCCATCCATAGTCAGCTCCTTCTCACCCTCCCTCCCCTTAGCAAACGTCTCTGGCTGGGGTCATAACTGAGCTCTCTGCATGTGGTACACATTTCCTCCGTTCCCAAGTAGTGAGAACCTGTGCTGTGGAGGACCCACTGGTAGGTCCTGAGCTACAAAGGGAAGAAATCGCATCTTGCCATCCATGTAGGCTAGCTCCAGGTATTCCACCCTAAAGCCAAATACCCCTGAGCACTTATGCATGTCAGGTTCTGGAGCAGATGGAGTTGACCTACAGGAGCTTGATGTACACCGGTGCACAGAGGCAGGCGCTTTTTAGCAGGATCAGGGAAACAGGCTGGTGGTGAGGACACGTCCGGCGGGCGCTGGAGATGAGGAAAAAGCTTTTCCAGCCTTGTGCCACACCTGCTGAGCCCTGGGGGAGACTTCCCACCTTCAGGCCCACACATCTCCACCCTCCACTAAACCACTTAAGGAGATTAATTTGTCTGCTGACTGAAAGGCAGCACTAATCGCATAACCTGCTTAGTGGCTGAGCTCTGCCTGGCTCTGCTCACAGCTGGGGAGGTTGCTGGAGATGGCGTGAAAGAAACACATTGTCACCTAGTGCTATCTCTAGCCCAGGAGTCCCAAGACCACTCTTGGGAGGGGCTGAAGGGGAGGGTCTCTTTCCAGGACCTGACTGGAGTCTGGATGTCCTGATGTGGCCCTGGATCCTGAACAAAGACTTCTTAAGCCATCATAGAGGTTCTGCACACACACCCTGCTCTCTGGGGATCAATTTGCTGAGGTTTGCCACCTGCAGTAAGAGGAAGCTTGTTTTTTATTTTTGTTTGAGAGAACTCAAGAGATTCCCCTCCTGATGAGGAAACCCCAAAGATCCCTCAATCCCTCTTTAAAGAAATTGGCTGATAGTCAGAGCCTTTAGTTAACTTGGAAACCTCTCTCACCACCCCACACCCGCACTGGTTTCTATCCAGGTACAGCAGCCATACTACTCCCCATTCTAAAAAAGACAACACACACTTCACAGAGATATGAGGTTTAAAATGCTAAACACACGCAGCAGGACCCAAGCCTTGAACGCCTCAACCCAAACACAAAAGGCAACACTAAATGAGCGCTCTGGTACATCATATCTGAGTGAGGCTCGTAAGTACCAAGAGAGTCACACATTTGTGGGACACTGAACTACCTCCCCATCCAGGGATAGGGCTAGTTGGGATCAGAAAGACCTAGCTTCCAGGGCTAGCTGTGAGGGCAACCCTGGCAAACGGATGTTACCTCTTTGGATCTCAACTTCTTCATCTATGAAATGGGCAGAGAAAAAACAACCCGTACTCCCTCTCTCTCCCCCCCCCACCCCCCAGTGCATCTCAGATTAGTGTGGAGAAGTGTGACTTATTCTGTGACAGTAGCTACAGTTTTCCTTCTCACAGAGGTTGGCATTTTACCAGCAGCATCCAATCTGAGGATCCCCATTTGAATCCTAACCAACTCCAAGATGTTCTTTTTGACTTTGTGAAGAAATGCAAGTCATTCTCAGGCTTCCCAAGGTCACAGGGGTCCTTGCTATAATTAGTATAAAATCCACACCCCACTCCAAGTCCTGTGTGATCAGAACATTGTTCCTGAGCCATAGCTCCTCAGCCCCTAGTTATGTCCACTACTGTGGTCCCAGAGATTTTACTCCCTCCCTTCCTTCGCTCCCTACTCATTTAAATTTATTTTCATTGTGTGTACATATGTGCATGTGTGCATGTGAGTGTGGCGTGGTGCGGGTGTGGAAGTCAGAGGACAACCTTGGGGTGAGTGCACCTTTCACTGTGAGTTCGGGGTACTGGACTCGGGCTGTCAGGCTTGTCCATTGCGCACCTTTACCCGCTGGGTTATCTCACCAGCCTTTTTTGCATTTTGAGACAAGATCTCAAACTAAAATTGGCTACATAGTGGAGGATGACCTTGCATTCCTAATCCTCAAGCCTCTTCTTCCTAAATGTTGGGATTATAGCCACACCTTCTTATACTCCCCCCAGTCCCCTCCTCCTTGACATTTAAGCCTATAGCCATTCTGAACCAGATATCTCACTGCCTTCCACAGGTTCTTCCACATATCCTGCTGTATTTACTACACACGCTTTTGTTTGATACATAACTAATGCCTTTGGCTCCAGATGAACCCAAGCTTTTCAAGAGCAGTCTGTCACCTACGCTGATCCTCAGCAACTAGATTTGGCATATGACATATCTATGGAAAGCTTAGATAAATGGATCCACTTACATTCAATTAGCCCAGGATCTGGGATTCACTTTAGTAGGTTCTAAATATCTGCTGAATGAAATCCACTATAACAAAACAAAACCCTAGCCCAGGACCTAGCCCATCTGCATTTGTTAGTATCTACTGAATACACAATCAGATAAAGACCCAGCAGCCATAGACAGCAACCAAGAATTATCACAGGAATCCCCTGCCTCCTGAGTCCAAATAAGGACACTGTGCTCCTTACCCTGGCCCAGTGGCTTGCCCTCAGGTCCTGGTTCCTCCAGTCGGTATCTTTCCCGGGTGCTGTTGCCAAGGCTCAGCTCACACAGAGTGGCACTCAGCTCTGTGTCTTCAAACTCCAGCGGGGTCAGAAAGGCATCTCCAGCCAGGAGGGGATCAGTGATAAGAGGGGAGCAGGGAGGGGATGGGGAGGAGAGAGAGGAGCGTGGTGACAGGGAGGTCATGGATTTTGGAGTGCCAGACAGGGAGCGCAAGGCCTGCAAGCGGCTGCCTCCTTCTGCCTTCTGTGTCTTGGCCACCTCATCCTCATGAATGGTGGTGATGCAGCCTGAGGGCCGGAAGCCTGTGGCACCCTCCAGGAACAGCAGCTCCACTTTGCTCTGGAGCTCTGAGTCTAGCTGCTCGAATGGATCGTAATAGAGGTCAGTGAAGCTGGCTGAGGTGGAGGAGTCCAGACTAGATGCAGCCAGGGAGCCCCGGCTGGATGTGAGTGACCCAGGGCTGCTGCCTGAAGACAGTGACTGCATGCTGCTTGAGAGGCTGGGGACAGGGAGAGGGAGAGAGAGATGACAATGAGTGAGGTGGCCACTGGGAAAACCCCACCAGGCTCCGGAAGACACAATAGGTAATCGGTCTTCCTAGCCCACTTAACAGCCTAAGCTGGACCACACACCCAATTTTACTAAGAAGAAAGGAGAGATCCCAAGAATGCCATAGACCCAAAGTAGCAGAGCTAGGATATGGATCCAAGTTCAGCTCCTTGCCTTGTAGGTCAGGAGGGTCTTAAACTTGTGATGCTCTCCTTTGAAGCTGGATTTATAGTTGGAAGCCACACACCTGTCTTCCAAAGCCTCCTTCTAGTCCTGCTGCCTGTTGGTCATGTTGCATCTTTATTGAAAATATTTTTGTTTGTTTTCCTTTATTGATTGATTGATTGAGATGGGGTCTCACTATGTAGCTCTGGCAGGCTTAAAACTTGCTATGTGGACCAGGCTGGCCTTGAAATACTTCTTAATATCTTTCTTGAAATCAACTCCCACCTGTTTTAATTTTATTTTATTTTTTGGATAGGCTGACCTCAAGCTCACAATATAGCTGAGGCTGGCCTTGCAGGTATACACCATCACACTCAGCTCAATTCACTTTTTTTTTCTTTTTCTTTTGAGATAGGGTCTCTCTGTAGCTCAGCGGTTAAGAGCACTGACTGTTCTTCCAGAGGACCTAAGTTCGATTCCTAGCATCCACTTGGCAGCTAACAACTGTCTGTAATTCCAAGATCTGACACCTTACACAGTTAGACATGCAGGCAAAACACGAATTCACATAAAATAAAAAAAATTTAAAAAGGAGACCTTATACTTTAAATGTCAATTGAAAGGCAGTATCTATTGCTATAAACAAGAAGAAACCACTTTTGTTGGGGATACAAAATGCTATTATGAAGTTCCAGGAATATACCTCAGCCCTTAAGGCCTGAGCTTATGGAAGCCTACTACAAGCTCTAGATGTGGGTCAGCAGGCAGGAGTGCTTTCAGACACCTGGACATCTTCCTGGGACCTTCTCTGTGTGTATAGTCACAAAGGATGGAAGGCCACAGCTAGTCATCCTGGCCAAGCCCACATATGCTAGAATAACCATTTTCTAAGCTTCTCATAGTCAAGGAGGATGAATGAAGGACAGCATGGAGCTGGACCACCTCCTGGCCATCCCCATGGGGACAGTCACCACCCACTGCTCACCTCTTGAGCTGAGAGTGCAGGGTGGCCACCTGCCGAGTGGCTTCCTCCAGTTCTCTCACCAGCTGGTTCCTCTTGCTGTTCAACTTCAACCTGAAGGTGGAGAAGGCCTTGACAATGAGGCTCTAAAGAGATATAGTGTTCCAGTTCCCCACTTGATCTCCAAAAAGGAAAACAAGGTCTGTGCCCTAAAAGATGGATGTGTCAACCCAAAGACATGTGCACAGGAACTAAAGAATCTTACTAGAGTGCTGTGAGGAAATACAGCCTCTTTATATGTAGATTCTATAGTAACTGTGTTGCCACCAGCCACACATTACAGACTGAGTCAGAAACCTAAACACATTGCATTGATTTAATTCATAGTGATATGTACACATGAAGATTAATTTTAACTATTTTACAAAAGAGAAAGTTGAGGCTCTTAGTTACAAAATTTACTCACAATCATGAAATTGGTAGAAGAATTAGGATTCCAAAGCAGCATTCCCTCCCTCTCCTCCTGCCCTCCCGCCTCCTTTTCATTAGCTGTTGTTTGCTGAGTACCCAGGTCACAGTAGATGTTGTCCTGAGCACCAGGGACACAGCAGTGAGGGAACAAGAACTCTTGCCACTCTTACAGAGCATATTGGGTAGAAGATAACAGGCATCTAATTAGCACAGGGTGTAACAAGGTCCAGAAGAATTTAAAAAAACCAAACAGAGGAAGGGATCCCTAATTTAGATTTTGAGCAAATGGCTTTGTGGCCAAGATTTCTGGCACCCATCCTTTCCTGCGTCCTGGGTTCCCAGGCTCCCTTACCAAGGGCCAAGGCACATGGACAACTTGTAGACAATGGGATATGAGCTGAAGCCATGTGTGTCAGACTGACATATTCAAGGGAACCGTCTTCCCCAGGCTCTTGTGGCCGTAAAGGGAAGGTAGAAAGGCTGTGGGCTTCTCAATGAGATATTATATGGATAAGAAATAAACTTTAAGAATGTTTACCCACAGAGATTTGGGGCTATTTCTTGCTGCAGGTGGATCCCCTACTAACAGAGAAATTTAAATGGTTCTGTAGACAGGAGTTGGGAAGGAAGGGGTACTCTTTTCCTAGATGAAGTGGCTGAGATTCACTCTATTGTGGGGTCTAGATGATGAATTTTCATGTTGAGGTGACTCATTGCTCCTTTCTGCCACCCTGTTGGAGAAGAAACTAACTGACCCTTGCTCCCTGGACTCAGGAAGGTTTTAAGAGCTCAGTTAGCCCCATGTGGGGCCTAAGGGCAAGCTTGGGCTGGTTTTCACACAAAATCAAACCAAACCAGGCAATCTTTCAACCACAAATAGTCAGGCCTCTAGCACATGAGACCATAGATGGTTCCAGACACAACTCAAGAGTGCAGAGGGCATGCTGGGTTAGCTACTAGGCAAGTGAACCTGCAAAATTACTGACAAGACAGCCAGAGTAATAAGCCAACTGGCCTTGGCCAATCTCTAGAGCTTTCTTCCCAGACTCTTGCCTGGGGATGATGGGGACAGAGAGCAGGCTGGCAGATGGGGCCTGTAATGAAAAAACCACAAAATTCTCAATGGAGCGGATGAGGCAGTGCAATGTCCCACCTCTCTCTAAGAGCAGAGCTCATAAAGGAAGTTATATCTGACATCAATAAGTAGAGCTCATGGTTTCTATAGAGCAAGCCTGAGTATGTTGGGAGCAAAGTGCAGGTCCCGACTGGAGCCCGGGCAGGACAGTGAGGGGACTGTCATCTGGCTGACTTGACTTTCTGAGCACAGTGAGGACTGCCACAGACAGTAATGTGCAGGTGCTTCAGTCTGGGGCAACAGGCTTAGCAGGCCAGATGGCCTGTGAGTGACATGTCCGGCACATGCTGGGAGGTTGTGAATACATCAATTGTGGAAATAGGCAGAAGACCCAGGGGGTGGGGCCTGAATGCACACAAGCTGTAGCTTGGCACCTGGGGTGCTGGTTAAAAATGCAATAGGCTGGGTTGCATCTCAGGTGGGGCCGTGGGGCTTATGATCTAACAAGCATCCTGTGTGATTGCACACCAGCTCTGGTGCATGGCTGGAAAAAAACACACGGGGAACATAAAGAATGTGAATACAGTTTTGAAGGAGAAAGAAAAGAGAAGGGGAGGGAAGGAGGAATGTAAAAAGGGCACAGGGGAGCTAAAGGGAATAGAAGAGAAGAAAGAGAAGAGAAGGAGAGAGAGAGAGAGAGAGAGAGAGAGAGAGAGAGAGAGAGAGAGAGAGAGAGAGAGAGAGACTGAATGCAGACAACAGGAATCAGAATTAAGCAGCTGGAGATTCATCAGTACCATCCCCAACATTCCCAGGGCTTCTCTCCTCAGCCCCCTCTTAGGACACAAGGCATCCTGTCTCGTGCTCACTGCCTCCCTGACTGCTGCATTCCCACAGGATCTCTGTGTGGCCTGATCAATGGAGGGGCGGGAGTCTTCACTCCCTAGACTGGCTGTGTGGATTCATTGTTCCATCGGAGCCCCTGGACCCTGGAAAGAAAACTGAAAGACCTTCTGAGTGGGCAGTTGCCTAAACGCAGTAATGGCTTGAATCACAAGCTTGGTGGTTTCTAATCCCAGCTCCGCCACTGGGTGATGGCAAATGAGCCTCAATTCTGTCATCTGTAGAACACAGGTTGCTCTCGAGTTACCAGACAGAATATAGGGTCTGGCACAAAAGCCACTACAGCTAGGGGTGCCTAAAAGAACTTCTAGCTTCAAGAAACAAAAGCTTTCACAGCAGTGAAACAGCTTAATTCACAATCTAGTCCAATGCCTGCCTGCAGACATCCAGTACTTGATGTCTTCTTTTTTCTCTATGAGGCAAATGAAGCCCATATTGGTCAATAGTTTGCTCAGGGGTAAAATCTCTTTTGACCCAGCAATAGTCAACTAGGGCTGCAATCAGTGTGTTCTCTCCAGCAGAGAACAGCAGAGAAGATGATGGACAGTCAAAGGCTCCCAGGGACAGTCACTGGGTCCAGTTACAGGTGAGAGTTCAGGTATCAGCACAGAGGTTCAGTCGGCACCTTACCCAGGCCACCCACCCACTTACACTCTCAACAAACACCAAAGGCACAAGACATAGATAGAACCCTTATCCCCAAAGAGTACAGGTCCAGGAAAATCAGCATAGTGCCTTAGAGGCAAGTGCTTATGAGTGCTATAAAACAACAATTATTAAAGGTCTACTGTTCTTATACTAAATTGGTGATGGGTCAGAGCTGGACAGCCATTCCTGCCAGGAGAGTACAGAAGGGAGGGAGATAGATTTTGGATGTCCCAATTAACAGTTCTGAGAATGTGCTTGGCCAGGGAAGGTTGGTCTAGTTAGGGGCAGGGCAGGGCCTGGATACCATCAGACAGTAGTGAAAGCAGAACTGACTCTTGCTAGGGTGCTGTTGTGAGCTGGGTGCTTTAGAGGTCAAGGGCTACGGGGCTGTGTATATGCAGAGAACATACAGGCACTTGGCAGACTGCTTCTCCTGAGGCACATGCATGTTCCCCTGCTTTACAAAGTAGGCTTATATGTGGTGATATACTTTATATTTAATAGAGTCAGCCTGGAATATCAGAGAATAGAATCACCCACAGTTAAGCCATGAAGGTCAGACAGCAGCCTTGAATCTCATCACTCAGGAGACAGAGATCTTTCTGGATTTCTGTGAGTTCAAGGCCTAACAGCCAAGCAGTAGTACCTTACATTTTTAATCCTAACTCTAGGATTATGCGGAGTTAAACTGGGAAATGAAACAACTGGGCGAGAAGATATTAAGGTGGGACAAGGCAGACATTCATTCATTCATTCTGTAGAAGTGACCAGTCAGGCTGAGGATCCTTGAAGAGAGCATTTGCCCTGTTTGGCCTGAGAAGTTGGCTGGGTGAGAATTGACTGTGGTCTGTTTTCTTTCTCCGATATTTCAGCTTTTCCCCAATATCTGGCTCTGGGTTTCCATTGTATACTAACTAGAATTCATGCAATACTTAATCTCGGCATTGCTAGGAAAATACATCTCTCATTTATTCCTGTTCCTGAACAATTACACATATTTGAAAATGACAGTGTGGGTGTATATACGCTTATACAAACATTATTAAACTGTTAAAAAAAAAGAATGAAATACTGTCATTTGGAGTAAGATAGATGGATCTGTTAAATGAAATAAACTGGGTACAGATAAACATTGCATGTTCTCATTTTAGTTCTCATTTTAGAAGCTACAAAAATCAATCTCATAGGAGCAGAGAAAAACCAGGGGCACTGGGAAGGCCAGAAGGAGGTCAGATAATGAGACTCAAAATACATTCACACGGGAGAAGTTAATTCTGGTGTTCTATATTGCAGTGAACAACTTATTTCAAAACAGCAAGAAAAATCTGAAAGCTCCTAAAACAGAAATGATAAATGTTGACAACAGAAATGCCAATTATCCTGGTGTCATCGTTATTCGAGGTGGACATGTGCTGAAATAGCATCCTGCTTTGTAAATATTTACAAGCACTATTTATGTTAATATAAAAAAATAAAATAAGCTTCAATTCTGCACTCCTTAAGTGGTAGGCAGGGAGATGGTGCTCAGATTCTGCTATGGACAAAACAAAAACCACCAGAAGAGACTGTCAGGTAATTAGAAAGTGCTTCCCCCTCCCCTCGCCCGTGTTGTGCTCTCCTCTCCCGCTCTCTCTCACATACGCACTCTCCTGCATCCTTTCCCTAGGGTCCTAGAAGCTGGAAGGGCTGATGACACCTGACCAGTTTCTAGCAGAAGTCCCTTTGTGACTGCGGCAGTGTGTATGAGAACGTGTTCCATAGGCTCAACTGTCTGGATATTTGTTTCCCAACTGTTTGGGGGGACATTTAGCAGATGTGGCCTCACTGAAGAAAGCAAGTCGCAGGGGACAGGATTTGTGGGCTTCAGACTTTGCCTATTGTAGCCTTCTCTTTCCACCCTCAGCCTGCTGCTCCTACCACTTGCTACCATGCTCGCCTGCCAGGATCAACTTCAGCCCTCTTGAACCACAAGCCAGCATAAACTCTCTCTTCTCTAAGTTGCCTTGGTCACACTGTTTCCTCACAGCAACAGAAAGGTAACCAATACACAGATGCACTGACAGCAGCCTTCTCACTTTGACCTCAAATGATAGTCATCTTAACTTTTGAATATTCCAAATCGCCAAACATCCAGATGCCATGCTATAGGACGGCCTTTAAAGAATGAATGATATCTGGAATGAATGAATGAATGGCTGAGTGGATGGGTGAATGTCTGGGGACTAGAAGCTTTCTTTAAACACAATTCTCTACTTTGTAATGTGGAGGTAGGGGTCATAAAAAGTACCAAAGGAAATACACAGAGTCTGAAAAGGTCTCAACATCACAGATGGGGTTGGCTCGTGGTCTTCTTTACAGTTTACACTGTCAGTATTTGAACATTAAAAATCCAAGTGATAGCCTTTTGAAGTTCCACTGTGGTGTAAAACTCAGTAGTAGAGCCCTTGCCTAGCATGTGTGAGGCCCTGCGTTGCACTCCGAAGCACTACAAAAGAAATATAAGGAGCACAGACAGCACAGAGCCCATTCTCCTGTTTACTGAATCTAGGAGATGGTGCCCACTTTAGACAAGTGGGGTCACTGTCCTCCAGACTCACAGGTCTACACTTAGGTAGGCCACAGGCATTTCTATCATCCGCTTGACCCATAAGCATTTCAGTTTGCAACCTCTATGTGTACCACTGGTCTTCAAATATCAATTCCCCCAGGATGTGCTGAAATCAGTTCACTGGGTCATGAAGAAGAAAAAGAAAAAGTGGCATATCCTAGTTATGACTCCAAATACCCCCATGGGTAAAAAACCACTCAGAGGTCCAGGATTGCATATAAATAAAATTATTTGTATACATATTATTATTTGTGTGTGTGTGTGTGTGTGTGCACTTGTGCCTGATTTTTCCACTCCTTTTATCCAGTTGGTCTTGGGAATCAAACTCAGGTTGTCAGACTTGGTGGCAACCACCTTTAACTACTGAGCCATCTCAATCTCCCCCCCCCCATGCTGTATGCTTTGAATCATCTTTTACACTGCATCCCAACACAATGTAAGTGCTATAAAATTAGTTGTTAAAATATTTGTATTTTTGTTATATTAATTTTTAATCTACTCTTCAAACATTTTCAATCTGTGATTGGTTTCTAGGATATGGAAACAATGGGTACCAAGGGCTGACTGTCTAACAGAAGAGAGAAATCATCATAGGGTATCCCCACCCCGAATAGCCACATAGTGATTTCTATATGTGTGTATGTGTTTGGAAGCAGAAATAAGCAAGGGAATTCGTTTTTCCAGTGACACCAGGGATAAGCCTAGTTTGTGAAGAACAGATGCTCACTGTGTGAAACCTGTGAATCTCCCATCACATAACAGATAAAGAATCGGCATTATAACATTGGAAAAATCACTACCCCAGGTGATCAAGTGCTATGGGAGATATACTTCAATGAGCGGACACCCTTCTGAAGGGTGTCTCCCGTGTGAAGTACCAGGATCCTGATGCACAGGAATGCTTAGGAGTCATTGTTTCTGATGTGCCACTCTGAAAGGCTAACATCTCTAAATGAGTGTGTTCACTGAGCTGTTCAGGTATCCCCACCATAACCCCCCAACTCCTGGCTCCTGCTGGGCTCTCAGGTCAGATTGCCATTTTTTTCTTTTTCCCTGGGCCCATGGGACACATCTCCTAAACCCAGACCCACCTCTCAGTCAGCGCTTTGCTCTGGGTGTCCCGGGCTGCCTGCAGGTCCTTCTCCAGTCGCCTCCGGGCCATCTCTAGCTGCTCCACCTCTCCCTGGGTCCACTTCCGGGGGCTGATGAAGCGCATCTCCTTCAGCAGTTCCTCCTTCTCATTAATGAGGATCAGTCGGTCCCTCTCTGAGTCTAGCACCCCAGGCCAGGCTTCAGTGTCAAGTTTGGCCAGCTGGATCTTGAGGTTGGCAATCCTGGGAGTTGAGAAGGTGAGTACCATAGATGAGCAAGAGTGTTTTAGAAACTGGGAAGCAGGTGATTTCTCTAAAGACATGAAGGATCCAGAACATCCTTAGAGCAGATTTTGACAGTTACTGCTTTCTTTTTGATCACGACCCAACCCGGTGCAGTAGAGACTGGACACCATGGCAGGCAATAGCTTTTTATCAGTAAGCTCTGGAACCCTGGGTGAGGTGTTCACATCTCTGAAGGAAATTATAAGAGCCTCTTCCCGGGGTGGTGGCTGAGGGTTTTGTATACATGCATGCACACACACACATATACACACTCAACCTATAGTATTTGGTATACAGTAAGCCCTCAGTAAATGTTTCTATACCAGTGCTATCAGTGGTTGGACCACTAATTAGTTATGTAACACTGGTAAAATGCCCTGAGCCCTGGAGATGAGAGAAGCAATTACTTACCCTTTCCAGTGGGTATAAAAGCCAGTGATGACGTATGAAGAGTGTGCTGTGTACAATGGTATTGAATCATTGGCAAGGGGAATCACTGGGCTGGCTACATGTGCTCTCAGTTCTGAGTGTGGTAATGGTACACTGTGCAAACTGCCATGAACTTGAGGTTCAAAGACCCTGAGTTAGGAATTCTGGCCTTGACTTTTATGATGGAAAGAATAATTTTTTGGGAAAAATACCATTTAAGGAGCTGGGAACATTTGGGGGCTCTGTGCTTTCACATATACAAGGCCTTGAGTTCGATTCCCAGAAGCAACAATAAAAATCATTTTGGCATCATAGTTCTTAGCATAATGCCTGGTCTATATTGTAGGTACTTAGTGAATGTTAAGGAAGCAGTCAGCATCCCTAAATCTCTCCCACTCCACCCTCAAGACAGGGTTTCTCTGTGTAGTCCTGGCTGTCCTGAATTCTGTAGACCAGGCTGACCTCGAATTCACAGAGATCTGCCTGCTTCTGCCTCCCGAACGTGGTGAGTAAATGGTGTGCCACCATTGCTCAGTATCCCTGAATCTCAATTTTCTAAGACCTAGCATCCTCGGCTGGAAGGTGGGGACATTGATAGTAACTGAAGAGACAGCCCATGAGCACCACATGAAAAATTTACAAAAAGAACTCCAAGCATTCTATAGACACTGGATATCATTCTCATGCTACTTAAGAGTATTGCTATAAACCTCCAAAAGCAACTGCACCACTATCTTTTATTGTCTGACCTCTGCAAAATGCTCTGGGGTCTCGGGACCTAATGTTACTGCATCCCTAAGGGGCAGGCACAAAAGACTGATTGATCTCATTGGACAGGCACTCAATTGCTCACTCAAGGCCAAGAATCACCACACATGGCCAGTATTTGATGTGAGCCCAGACCTATAGACTTGATGTTCCAGTTCACTTACATGAAATGTGGTCAAACTTTCTTTAGCAAATACTGTTAGATTTGAGATGCCTTGTAATATGTAGCCAAAATTCTATATAGACAAACCTATCTAGCTAGCTCTTTCTCCAACCAAGAATTCTGAATTAATTATTTAAGGTCATCTTCATGTACACAGAAATTAATGAATATGTTTGTGGTTGCTGATCCTCAGTGCTTAAAGGTTGGAATGATATAATAGCTCTGGTGGGCGCCAACCATAAGCAGTAACACTGAGGAGGAACTGATGTCTTCCTGGTGTACTGTCCAGGGTGCCCTTCCCATGCCATTATACTTTAAACTTTAGGTTACCCATGCTTGGAAAATCAGATGGAAATAGTCTCACTCACAGACATGTACATGGAATAACCCTTGGCAAGTGCAGATCAAGGGAGGGCTCCATGAATTTCTCCTCTACCCTGTAAGACCTGCATCTTCTGTTTGCTCATCTCATAAAGTGCTGTCTTTATCCCAAATCTAGCTTTGGGATGAATGAGACATTTAATATCTTAGTCGCAGGTGGGACATTTAACTCTTCCGGTCTTTCTAGGATTGATTATATAGGGTTGGCATTGCCACAGGTTGGAAGAGATCAGAGGGCCAAGGACGAGAGGCACAAATATACAAATGTTACTATCTTGCTGAGCCCCTAGGGGGAGCTGGAATAGTGCACACAGGACAGTTTTCTTTCCATCTTACCATCATCCAATTCCTTCTTTGTTATTATCCCAACTTGTCCTGAGGAAATGATATACCCTCAAGTCACTTGGTGAGCTGACCTCAATCCCCATCTCAATGTGAGTGCATGACTCATGCCTGGATCTTCTGGGAGAGGTAATTCCTTTCTATTCTACTGGCTCTACAACAATGATAAGACATTCAGAACTGCCAGTGACTCTCAGATTCAATATTTACCAAAACTATTGGGAACTCAGCTTGAGAGGTCGTAGCAGGAGGAGGATTTTGAGACCAGCCTGGGAGTCATAGCAAGACCTTGTCTCAAAAACTGAGAACACAGTTACACACCACCCTCAAGCCCGACAAGAAACACCTCCAATATAACACTCATCTGCTGGGAAAGATAGCTGGCCTTTCTGCTGAGGTTGCAAACCTGTAGGTAAGTTAGCACAGACTGGCTGGATATCCATCTTGCTGTTTTGCTTAGGGAAGCCTGCTTGAAGATGAAGCCAACACAGAAGGAAATCCAACTATCAGGGCAGAGATGAGACTAAATTTAAGCTGTACTATCTGGATCTAGCTGAGCTTGAAGTTAAAAGTCCCTCTGCTGAGGGAGGGGTGGGTTAGCCGGCTGAATCCCTTTTCATCCATTCCTTTGGTGTCTGCTCAATTTCTGACACTATTGCAAAGATGGCTGATCCTCAGATGGGCTACCTTCTAGCTGGCTCCACTGAGAAGCTTCACAGACCAGCAAGTTGGTCTAGAAAGCAAAGGATGTCACTAAGTTTCATCTCCGTAAAATGGCCAGTCAGTTCTTTTCCAATAACACTGGTGTGTCATGTGGAAAGAATACCATGAACTCAAGTCCAGAACATCTGGGACTCAAATTCTAACCACACCACCTGGAAAGTCATGGAACATCCCAGGTCAAACTTTTCACCTCCTAACAGATAGATAATAAGATAGGAATTAGAGGGTTTTATTTTAAGTTATCACATTTTTTGCTTGTTTGTTTATGCAGATGTGTAGGTTTGCATGCCATGGCACATTGTGTGGAGGTCAGAGAACAACTTTCTGTAGACCATTCTCTCTTTCTATCATGTGGATTCCTCGATCAAATCAGGTTGTCAGGACTATCAGCAAGTGCCCTTTATCCAGTGAGCCATCTCCTCACCTCAGTTTTTAAAATTAGATAAGCCTGTGAGTGTACAACTTGTTTTAGTTCAATACACAATCATTTTACGCTTTTCCATGAACGCTATAGAAATGCTGGCTTTATTATGTTATCATTGTGGTGGTAAAACCCAATTACTTATGAGTCTATATAGCCACAGAACATCTGAATCCCTGGAGTCCAAGCTACTGAAAAGCGCCAGCTATTGAAGCAGGAGGTGCTACTTTAGGATTTTAAGGTTGATTTCATAATTAATTCATTTTCATTCACAAGAATGAATCTGTGGGGCTGGTGAGATAGCTCAGCAGGTAAAGGCAATTGCCTCTCAGAGACATGAATTCAATCCCCAGAACCCACGTGACCACAGAAGAAGTGAACAGATGCCATAGAGTTGTCCTCTGACATGTGCATACTCCCTACACTGTCTCTGAGCACACATCATATACACATCATTGATAATAAGTCAGATTGGGGTCTTAGCTCATATAAGTGCTTACTATGAGCAAGGCCCTGGATTCAACCCACAGGACCCCATCCTGACCCCCAAACGTTCTAACAGCCCAAACTACAGATCAGTTCAAAGTCAGCCAACCTGAATAACATGGAGAAACCTTGTCTAAAAACAAACACCACCACATCCAGAGAAACATCTGGAGATACAGTTGTTGCACTTACATGATATGCACAGGGTCCTAGGTTCAAACCCCAGTATGAGAACAACAGACTATCACAAATAACATTTTCTTGGTGAAGTGAGAAATGTCTGCAGTCCTCTTTGGCCTGTTGCTGAGCCAAAATCAGACAAACTGATTGCTCCTTCAAACCAAACTGATTTCAAGAACATCAGAAAGCCTTGACTATAGAATCCAAGCCAGCTAAATAGAAAATTACTAGGCTCTAAGGTTATATAGACCTGAGTTCAAATGCAGTTCACCTCTGTCTAGCACAGCGAGCTGGGCCAGTCATTTCCTCTCTGAATTTGGGAGAATTAGCATATAAAGATGATTACACCTACCTTTATCAACCCCACCCTGAGAGCTATGATTGCGGCCTTCCCCATCTCTGGCCCTGACTTACCTTCTCTTAGCCTCCTCATACCGAAGGCGCAACCGGACCTTCTCAGCCAACTGATTGTTGCTGCTGGTGCTGAACTAGAGGCAAGATAAGACAAAGACAGGAATTACACAGTTACTGCAGTGAGGTCCCTGCCATTGCTGAGTGAGGTTTCACTAGCTCACGGGAGATTTGGCAGCTTCTGTGAGAAAAGCCGGGATTAGTTCTCACTCACTGGGCTGGCTGTGTGGACTGTGGGGGAAGGACAGTCAAACAAATATACTTTTCTTCCTTTGGGCCAGAAAAATGGTCTGAAACTCACATACTTGAGGGCCAAAGCAGGTAAGAAGGAATGACTGCATCTGAAAGGCGTAAGAGCAGATAATACAGAATAACCAACCTGGGCAGACCAGGCAGAGCCTCAGCAGAAAACTCAGAGAGGCCACAGTGAGAAGAAAAGCCTGGTGTAATCAGGGGAAAGTCCTAGAAGGTAGAAAGCACACCTAGTCGGGCTGGGGGGGAGGGCGGCTGGGTGAATGGCTGGGACAGGAAAGTGGGGAACAGCCTGTTTCTGCACTTGTCTGTCAGAAACAAGAAACTTCAGGCTTATGGGACCACACTTGGACAGCGTCCCCCCAACTCGTGGGAGAAGAGCTGCAGAAATCAGCCAGGGACAGGGTCAGCCAGTGTTCTGTGCTCCTGGACAGCAGAGGCTCTCTGAAGATCATGCTCACTGTGGGCTGATCCTACTCGGTCACTTTCATGACTGGCAGCATTTCACTACCCATGAATGGGACCTGGCTGGACCTTGGCATCAAGAGTCAGCAGCTGTCTGAGCACTGTAAACATTGTGTGGGGAATAATGAGAGAAATATAGTCTGCTTTACTGATGGTCAAAGCAACCTAGAATGGTGCTACAAACAGGATGAAAGAAACGAGAGGAAGGTGCTTCAGGCATTAAAAATGCATTGTGTGTAGGGCCTCCAGCCATAAACTCTTGGCCAGGAAGTACGTAGGACTGGGAATGCCCTATACTGGCCTTTCCTCATACAATCATGTCACATCCAGGGCCAGCAGAGCTCCACCGGGTTTAGTTAACAGCCCCTGATCTTCAGATGATGAAGGATCGGCAGCTACCCTGCCAGGGCGACCTCCCAGGTGCTACCCTGATCTACTCACACTGCCAGAGATGTCTGTCTGTGAGCTCACGTCCAGGAACTGCTTTGGCATCGGGAAGCCAGAACTCTCCAGAGAGCTGCTGCTGGACCATAAGTCAGAGTGAGACCCTTTGTCTGTCCGGAAGCCATCCTTTAGCATGGCAAGGCTCTGCAGTATAGGGAGGGGTGGAGAGAACAGTGAGTTGTGTGGCTCATTGGCAGTACCCTCAGACTCCAGAAAAGGACATCAAATCCCCTGGGACTGGAGATACAGATGGTTGTGAAGCACCACATGAGTGCTGGGACTTGAACCTGGGACCCCTGGAAGAATAGTCAGTGCTATTAACAGCTGAGCCATCTGTCCAGGCCCCCGAGGTGGAAGTCAGGCTGTTTCTTTCTCACTGTACTAGAGTGATTTCTCACTCTGAGCTAGCTGATTACCCTCCCTATGCACCTACTTTTCTGTGAAGTGGGAAAATTCCAGGTCTTACTGTGCTAGATAGTTTTGTGTGAGTCTGACCCTTACTAGAGTCATCCAAGAGGACAGAACCTCAGTCGAGACAATGTCTCCAAGAAGGCAAACCTCGGTTTTCTTAATTGGTGACTGATGGGGGAGGACCCAGATCATCTAGAGTGGTGCTACTCCTGGGCTGGCGGTCCTGGGTTCCATAAGAAAGCAGGCTGAGAATGGCATGTAAGTAGGCATGGATGCTTCATAGCCTTTGCATCAGCTCCTGTCTCCAGGTTTCTGCCTTGACTTTCTTCACTGGTAGACTAGAGGTGGACTTGTAAGCCACGTAAACCCTTTCCTCCCCAACTTGCTTTTGGTAATGCAATTTCATCATAGAAACTGCAGCCCTAACAAAGATAATTATGTTACGGATGTAATCAATTAAGAGACAATGCAGTGTGATAGCCAACACTCAGCTTCACTGCAATTTTATTGCATCAAACAAGTTCTCTGAGGGCTCTTCTGATCATCTTCACTGTATCAATGAGAAGCTGGAAGTGACATGCTGGTGCTAACCACTAATTGCAAGTAACTACCCTTTGCTATCTACAGGCGCCCTTGTTCGCACTGAGCCACGGTCCTCCTTGTTTGGCAAAGTTTCCTCCCAAAGCTAGCCATGGTGATTGGAGACTTGGACTTGTGATGTGTCTGTGAAGTGATGGGAAGGTGTCTTCAGGGTTAGGTGGTTCTGGGCGAGGATTACATTCAGGGGTGAAGCAATGGGCTTGTGAATCACATGTTCTAGGGTCTGATTGATGGCTCTGCCGTTTACTGTTGGAGCCAGACTGCCCTTATCTGTAGAAAGGAGATAACCAGAGCCGTAGATGCAAAATACTTAGCCTCCATCACTATGTTACAGAGTTGATCTCCATGATTTACTCCCAGCACAGAAAACACCGGAGAGAAACTAATAGACATTGTGATGTTAAGGCTAAATGGCTCCATCACTTGGTCCTTAAAAAACAAGCTGCTCTCCCAGAGGTCCTGAGTTCAATTCCCAGTTCAGTCACATGGTGGCTCACAACCATCTGGTGATTTCTGTTGTGCAGATAGAACACTGTATCATAATAAATAAATCTTTTTGAAACAAACAAGTGAAAACCAAACTGAGTGGCAGGAGTCAGTGGCAGTGACCTGGCTTTGATAGTACAAACCAGGCAAAGCTTCCATTCCAGCTTTGCTACCAGCAGTGACTGTATGGCCTTAGGCAAGTCATTTGGTGCTTCTGGGCCTCCATCCTCTCCTTTGTAAAAGGGGGGGGGGCAAGGGTCAATCTCAAGAAGCCTGGTAGAGGTTAAGTATATCTTATTCAAAATGCCTGTGATTCTTTCTTTTCATTTTGGACTATTAGCATTACATAATAAGTCATTCTAGGAATGAGACCAAAGTCTAAACACTAAACTGATGTTTCATGTATATTTTATGCACACAGCCAAAAGATATCTTGATATTTTTGATGCACATATATTGTATCTGTGTCTGTGCCTGCCACATAAACTCAGGTATAGAATTTTCCACGGAGGCATCATGTTAATGCTCAAAAAATGTTTGGACTAGGGAACCTCACCCTATAATGAGAACTAAGTGGTTTGTGTGGTAGCACAGGATACCAGGTGCTCCCATCCCTGGGGGGTTCTCTTCACAGGGTACAAGGGGCCCATGTCCCTGGGGCCCTCATCACCTTGATCAGGTCTTGCTTCTCTTTTTCTCCACAGGTGATGGCTTTCTTGATGGCTTTGGTTTCCCTCAACACAGCCTGGGCCTCATCCAGTTTGTAGCCACCCTGAGCATCGGACATTTTCTTGTCAATTCTAGGGGTCAGGAAATGAGGGAGATTAGACATGAGAGGATAGGGGAAAGCACAGGTGATGTGGGAATGTCTTTCTGTATGCTGTGAATATCATTCTTTAAATAAAGGAACTGTTTTGGCCATGGCAGGCACCATAGCAGTAGGCAGAGGAATCAGAGCATAGTTCGGAGAAGGAGGGCGGAGTCTGGACAGAGATCAATCCAGCTGCCAAAGAATCAACATGTAAAGGAACACAGGTGAGCCACGGGCCATGTGGCAAGACAGATTAATGGAAATGGACTGAATTAAGATGCAAGAGCTAGCTAGCAATATGCCTGAGCCATAGACCAAACAGCATAAAATTAATATAAAAGTCTGTGTGTTTCTCTGGTACTTTGGGATTGCTGGACTAGATAAGCAGTGGCAGCAGGTCTGAACTGTGGGGCTAGCGGAGCCAGAAACCTCTTTGTATGCACAGGTGCGGTCAAGTCTTCTCTCTCCAAGGGGCACAGGGTGTCTTCTGGCCCTACTTGGGGGAGAGGGGGTCTTGTCAAACTGCAGATGTGTGTGGCAGCAGACTGTAGAAGCAATATGGTCCTTAGAACTGGGCTCTTCTAAGTATGAGCTCTCACTGAAAATCTTCTCTGTGGAGTCTGCCATGCTGGGGAGGTGGGTCCCTATAACATGTCTCCAAGAGCTGAGAAACTTCACTTGTGTTGGCAACTTAGACTTTATGAAGTAGTATTCTTGTTTTAACTGTGTACTCTGAAGGACAGAGCTGAACAGTAATGGTATTAGAATCTGGCATTAGTTCAGGCCTTGGGGGTGAGGAGATGGTGTGTCTCTTGTCCTATACATTACAAGCTGCTTAGCAGTGTTCCTGACATGGATTCACAAAACGTTAACAATGCCCCAGTCTGGAGTTGTGAGTATTCCTGGGGGGTGTGATGGTCTACACTGCTAGAGTCCAGCACTTAGGAGGAAGAGGCAGGCAGATCTCTGAAAGTTTCAGGTTGCCAAGGCTACATAGTCTCAAAAAAAGAAACAAAGGAAAAGTTTCCATATATATTGTCCCACATCACTGTTGGTGGAGAACCACTGCGTCTAACTTTGTGGGGTTCTCTCCTTCTCATCTTTATGTGGGTTCTGGGGATGGGCCTCAGGCTGCACCTTGCATGGCAAGACTTTTACCTGGTGAGCCATTTCAGAATTACAGGGCACACCGAGGGAAAGGGAAGAAGAAAAGATTCTCAACTGTTAACCGATCTACAGTTCAGTCTCGGACACACACACACACACACCTCGGTGTGCTAAAGAAGTCTAGATTATAGCAACTGCCTGGCCCTGGGATAAAGGACTTAAATTCTATGGAAAACTAGGAAGTAGTATACAAATGTAAAGGATTAAGCACCTCTAGCCTGGAGATTATTGGTTTATCCAGGCCCTACGTATAGGTTTGTTTTGATGAAAGAAAAAGCTGACTGTCTCCCCTCTCTTTTTAGCTGAGATCACATCTAAGGCTGTACACATGAGTGGCAAGCGCTCTGCCACTGAGCTGTGACTTAAGGAACCAGAGATGACGGAGGGGTGGGGAACTGAAGAGCAAGCACTAGGTAGTGGAGGAAGAGGAGGTTCTGAGCAGAGACACATACTGCTCCATGCTTTCATCAAAGGCTGTCCTGAGGCTTCAGTGGAGGGCGGAGAAAGGGAAGCCTAACAGTCAAGGGAACACCACTATATAAACCCATTATTCCAGGAGGAGAAACCCTCACAGGCTTCCTCTCTGGCCTCCTGCTCCTGCCCAAAAGTCAGGCACTAAAAATAGCCAGAGTGGGGAAATCACTTGGAAAGGAGGGAAGGTTTCCACCCTGGCCTCAAGCTCTAGAGTAGGGGTGAGGGGAATACGGAGGGGTCCCCACACTACTGCCCCCCTGCAGCTACTTCAGCTTCCGTGGAGAAAAAAACAAAGGCCCAATTGTGTCTCCCGCTAAAAATAGCCTGTCTATCCTTCAGAGGACTTAGGCCTGGGCAGGCCAGCCAGGTTGGCTAATATCAGTTGCAGAGTAGCTCACATTGCTCCACAAAGTTCTGTGGGTGAGATTTCAGAGAAACATCCCCAGACCCTAAACTACCAGGGTGTGGTGAGTGTAGGGAGAGCTTATGCTTCAACAGGTCTGAAGGCTAGGCAGGGCTCTCCTCAGGTCAACAGGGCGAGAATGGCTTTGCCTCCCCAGAAGGATGGACAGTGCTGTTAGTGTGCTGGGCTGCAGCGCTTTACCTGATTCCTCCAGGCCCTTAGCAACCTCAGCTCCGGAATTTGGCTGCAGAGAGCCGCTCTGAGAGGAACACTTGGGATAGAACTGGAGTGAGAGAGGGTCGGGGAGAACAAAGGTTTACCATTATACTCCCAGTAAAAGAATCTTCTGGGGTAAAGGTTTCTTTCCTTTTCAAAAGGAAAGAAAAGTTGTGTGTGTTGGGTGATTGGGGAGCTGTGTTTTAGGATTTCCAAATTATGCAGCTGTCATTTCTCTCAGGCCTTTGGGACTCTCTCACCCAGCAGCCTCAGAAGTCGGACACAGCCTCTGACCGTAACTGGTTCATCCCGTCTTGTCCAATAATTTTGGCACAGGGCTCTGTGGAGTGAAAAAAGCCCCGCCATGCTCCTCCCTGCCACAGTGATTGCCTAAATGTCTATTCCATTCTCCTCACAAGGGGTCAAGCTGCAGGCCAAAGCCCCACACTTTGGTTTTGATTTTTCTTTTTCATTGTCCTTCATAGATTTCCTTCAGTTTTCATCAACCTTTTTTTTTTTTTTCCCCTTTCAAAACAGAAAACTCCTATTGCTGACTATGAATCAAGCTCATGGATTCTTAGACATAGCTGCTCAACAACTGTTGGCTGGGATCACCGCCATCATGGAGGCAAACGCATACACCCTTGGGGAGCAGAAGAACTGTATGTCAGTCTCCAACAGTGACTGTGACAGCTGTCAAAGTCCCTCTGGAAATCCTGTAAATGACTACTGAGGAATGAGATTCACCATTCCCAGGCTCTGCAAACATGGGAGGCTACAGGAATGCCCGAATAATCTCCCACTAGATCAGGAACAAAAGAAATTCCAAGAGAACTTGAGGGGCCATATACTTTTTGGGTCTAGGGAGAGGGTTATCTGGGGTGGTGGCTAGAGAGAGACTGAGATGTAAACTACAAAATCCAATAAATATCCAAGCACTTCAATAATAATAATTGATGTTAATCCAACAGTTCTGGACTGGAGGTGTAGCTTGGGGAACAGACTGTGTGCTTATTACCATTAATGGGGTTCAATTATTGGGTATCAACCCTCCAAAAAAAGCAAAAAAAAAAAAGTAGCAAGACAAGGCTAGATACCGCTCATTCTCTCCAAGGCTAGAACACACATCCAGTACGTGTAAACGTCCTTGGGTTTCATCCCTAGTACCAAAACAATTAGTAAGTAAATAATAAAAATGAACACTGTTAGGTGCCAGGTAGTCCATCTCTCCAGAAATGAGCTCAAGCTGGACTACAGGAGATTTCTGATGGTTAGATAAAAACCAGCCCTTTTCAGGAATTTATAAAGTCAGTTCTCATCTGCTAGCTATGGCAGAAGGGACACAGGCTACTTGTGGGGTGTATCAGCATGTCACAGCTCAGGCTGGCTCTAGGCTCCTTCTGAATCACAAGCGCCTCTTACACATCAGGCCTTCTTCCCCAGCAACTCCTGCTCCTTACAGTCCATATGATTCGTCCACCTACTTATCTCTAGCTAGCCTCTCTCCCTATCTCTCGCACTCTGTCTGTCTGTCGGTCTGTCCTTCTGTCTAGTCTATATTTCTGGCTATCTTCTTGCTTCTTCAGCACGCTCTAGTGTCTATCTATCTCTTGCTATCTCAATATCTCACCTATTCCCCCACTCTCTGGCTTCCCCAGCCTTAGCCATGTCCATGCTTTTCTTTCTGCTCTCAACGCTCCTGGATGTTTTTTTTCTCTCTCATTCATAATAAAAACCTTCCCCTAAGAATAGCGAGGTCAGCAGTTTCTTTACTGCTCCCACTTACATAGAAATACAAAGCCCCAAAAGTTCTTGGGTTCTACTCCCAAATCTGACCCTTGCTGGTTGAGTGGCCTGTTGGTGTCTTCATTGACGACATGACACAACAAAAACTATTCTTAATGAGGTAAGGAGAATGAGGCTCCTGAGCAGGCAGCCAGCTCGGGTTAAACGTAGAGACCCTCTTCCCAAAACTAAGGGGATAACTAACTAGTGGTTCGGTTCTCTCCCAGTCTCCTTACCAAGTTCCTATCTGTGCCAGACTCTGTTACCTCCTAGACAGGGGTCTTTCTAGCTCAGTCTTGACAACCATAGACTTCTCAAATAAAGACATCAAAACTTAGAAGGGTTGGGTTATTTTCCCAAGGTCCTGGGTACCTGTTATTTGAATGTAGGCCTGCTGGGTTAGAACCCTAACCCCTGGGCCAGGGTGTGTGCTAGAGCTGATATCTTTCTCCACCCTGGACCGGGAGTCTGCTGCTGCTAGCTGAGGACTGTGAGGAGTCTCGTCTGGGCCAGCTATCAAACTGGGAGGGGCAAGAGGATTGTTTTTAGGGTTTCATTGTCAGCTTACCAAAGGACAAAAATTTTCAATGCTGCTACAGGCTGACAATGTGGTAAAACAGGTTTGTGGAGGCTCTGAGAATAATGGGAAGTGTGTTAGGTAGGGTTCTGGAGGTGAAGAATGAGTAGTCTTAAACTCTGCTTCAAAGGCTTCTGCACACAGGGCAAATTAGGAATGTTCGTGCTCTTGACATTGCCCTGAATTTACCAAGGAGCATAAAACACAGGCCCGGGCCGAAATGAAGTTAAAATCCGGTTCAAAAGATATGACTGACATATATACGTATGTAAATCACACATGTAAGACATATAAAAAATAAAATCCAAAATTTTAAATTAAAGAAGAGAAACATTCCTCACAATTTATAATCTAATACAAGGCCATTTTGCATCCCTCTCCCCCAGACTAGGGGTTGAATTTAAGGCACTGGTTCTCAACCTTCCTAAAGCTGCAACCCTTTAATATAGTTCCTTATGTTGTGGTGACCCCCCTCAACAGTAAAATTATTTTCTTACTACTATAAATGTAATTTTGCTATTGTTATGAACTGTAATGTAAATATCTGATATGAAGATGTTCTTAGGCAACCCCAGAGGCGTCAAGAGCCACAGTATGAGAACTGGCCACTTAGGCCTTGTGAATGGTAGAAAGTTCACTCTCCATTGAACTACTCCCTTAGGCAGGCTATATTTTCTTTTGCTGTGGTAGTTTGATTTGGATACAGGTTTTGCTATGTTGCCCTCCGGGCTTTCAACTCTTCACCGTCCTGTCTCAGCCTAGCAAGTGCTGAGATTACACACTGGTGCCACCATCCTCAGTTCACACTTGCTCCTGTGAGCTGCTGTGCTGGATTCCTGGAGGCTCCTGCACATGGTGAGAGCTTGTGGGATAAGGGCAGGTAAAGGAGAACCGTCATGCTGGGACATGCCTTCCATCCCAGCACTGGGGCTGCAGAAGCAGATAGATCTCTGTGAGTTGGACACTCGCCAGGTCTACATGAGTTCTGGGATAGTCAGAGGTATGTAATAGAGAAGCTCTCAATGAACAAAAAGGAGGGGAGAAGGAAGAGCAACAACAGAAACCACCACCAACCGGCCCTCAACTAGGGCTTACATACATGACTGTATGTTACATATGGGACATGTACTACAATTACGATAGGGCACAATATGGTACTCAATAAATGATGAGGACAGACTTGAGCCTTGAGGGGGACAGATAATGGAATGGTATGGGGTGGGGTTAAGGATGGGGACAAAAAGCAAATGGCTGTCAGAAGAACTGTCCAGACAGGCACAGCCTCCTCAAGACCGGAAGTCTCTTGAAGCTAGGAATCCTGGTAACCTACCTAGTGCTTCTGTGAGGAAGGCCCTATGTAATGGTCACCAAGGGAGCCAGCCACTAGATAGGCTGATCACAACTTAAACAAGAACTTGCAGAATGCCTATCTAATTCTAGTTCTTGAGAGCCCAAGGTAGGAAGATGGCTATAAGCCTGAGGACAACCTGAGCTAAAGAGCAAGACCCTATCTCAAAATCAAAAACAAACAAAAGCCTCCAAACACGACAAAAGTCTCAGTTATATGTGTCTAATTATAACAACAGGCTGATATTTACTGAGCATTTAGTATGCAACTCAGGTTCCTCATCTATATAAAATGGGGTTATAGCTAAAACCAAAAGAAGTCATTCCTTTGGGATTGCCAAAAGGATCAGATAAACATCCTCATGCAGGAACACTTGAAGGTATTTCCTGGCATACAGCAAAGGCTCTACAAATCTTCATGGCCATAATCAACATCACATCAGTAAACACAGTGCATAGGAAACAAGCCGTATCCCTTACTTAGCTGCAAGCCCATCTCTACAGGTGAAAATAATATCTGCTGTTTAGTGTGGATGATCCCTGTGACACCCACAGGGAACCTTGCACACAGTCAGGTGCATAATTCTCTAGGAATGTGTCCAGGGCTGGAAGAGATCGCTAGTTTCACAATGCGGTAGTGGTGAAGTGGCGGTTCCCTTGAGGGGCCATGGGTTAAATGGTTTGCTTTGTCTGTGTCTGACAGTCTAGTCATCAATCAACAGAGCTGAGGTGTGCAAAGAAATGCTAAGCGCTTGCTTCTAGGACTGGGGAGTAAGACTCTATGACCTTGATGGGTTTAAAGTTCAGAGGATGACAACAACGCCATGGTTTGAAATGACTCTGTTTACTTCCACCCTTGGCTGATGGCATCTTCAGTGAATGCAGTGGAAAAGAAGTTAAATGGAATTGTGAGAGAAGCATCTTGAGAGAGGAGGAAAAAGACCAACGAGAGCGTCAGAGAGAACAGGAGGGGACCCAGGGTGGAGACCACTCCATGCTCTCTCCTGCTGGATAGACTTACTTCTTCAGAGTCTGAAAGCCACGCTCTTTGAACTGTAGCTCATGCTGCAGGTGGACCATCTCTCTCTTCAGCTTGTTCACCTGGATGGTAGAGGGCCACACAGAGGATGGAGTCAGAGATGGGTGTGGAGCTGGAGGCTGGGAAGGGGAGCCAGAAGCCCCTGACTGTACTGCTATTGCATAAGGAGCCACCTACACCTCTTGGGCACCATATGTCACAGCACCCTCCCTTCACTGGGGTGGGTCTGGAAGTCAGCATCCAGTGCTCCTGTAGGTTCTGCCAGCCCATCTCTACACCAGAGAAACAGGAAGTAACCAGACACTGACTGTGAGAGTCAGGCAACCCATATCTTAGCTAGGGCATCTCTCCTGCACGACCCCTTCTTACCTCTTCTTGCCGGTTGTGATGAATGGAGACAATAATTGTCTGACTCACACACAGCTTAAAGCTGGTGATGGGTCTGAGAGCACTTGACATGGAGGGCACCACCCAGAGCCAGATCCCACTTGCAGGCTTGTTTGGCCGACAGGGTGCTGGCAGCCTTTTAGTGAGAGCTGCTGGGTAAGTTCTGAGAGGCTTCATGAACTAAACCTCTCAGAAAAATACCTGACATCTAGAAACATGGAGCTCACATTCCAGTGTGGGTGCAGTGTACTATAGCTGAAAAAACACGGCACACCAGCTTGTTAGTTCCCAGGATCCCATCCTGCTTCAGGCCACTTCCCCTATTTATGTTCTCGTATGTGGAAACTATTCAGACCTGAATGAAAGCAGTGTTCAAAATACCTGTGTACCTTGACCAAGTCACTTAACAACTCTCAGTTTCCATCTCACTAAAATGGGGTTAATAACACGTATCCTTCTAAAGCCACCAAGAATAAAGATGATGCAGATTGGGGCAGCATCTAGAAGAAGGGAAAGGACACAAGCTAAAGTCCCCACTGAAGACTCTTGTTACCTCAGGCAAGGCTCTTGGTCTTTGCTTGGCCATCTTTAAAGAGCAGAAGACAGCAATAGCTATCTCCAAGGGGTGACACAAGGGCATGAGATGGAGTGCCCAGGACTATGCGATACAGTGGTACCATTGTTAAAACAAGAACCACAGCTACTATTGGGGTGGGGGAGCTTGTTAGCCCCGGCTGCCTCGGCCTGTAGTGGTCATCGAGAATGCTATGAAGATCCTTACCCGAGATTTTGCAGTGGCAATTTCAGCTTTCAGGATCTCAGGATCATACTTTGAACTGGATGATGACCCAGAAACCACTGCAGGGAAGAAAGAAGAGAATCTCAGTTGAGGAAACAGAGCAAAGTTTGTTTATCTAGTCATCTAAATGACCCCAGAGAGAAAGGACTAAAAACATGAACAACCTACATGTCCAACAAAGGGGGATTTGCTAAATAAATATGGTACACAGAAAATAAAGATGATATTGTTAAGTCTCAAACTCCAAAGGGCAGTGCATATTCACAGAAATAACAGTTTTGGTTGAGCTCATATTGGACTGTAGGATTGCTAATGGATGCTTTTAGCTTTCCTCAGGAACCTGTGAAATGGTAGGACCCACTTCCTATCTCCCCTTCCTATGGCTGATGAAGCATCTGGCTCCCTCTCTACACATACCTATAGTGTGTACAAGTCAACGGGAGCTCCGGACTCCTCCTTCCTGTTCTCATATAACTGTTGAGCATCTCAAAGCCCATCTATCCTTTGGGCCTTTCTCCCCGCTCCACTATGCTAGCTCTCAGGCTGTCCCAGATTGCAGCTCTCTTTATAACAACAAGGTTTCCCCTCGTCCTTACTCTCCCTTCCCTCACAGATAGTACTGGCGATGTCCAGTCAGCTTTCTTTTTCTGGACTCTTCCAGATGCTTCTGGATGTTCTCTCTCACTTCTCTGTAATAAAAACCTTTCTCCCAGCTCATGGAGCAGCAATCTTGAGGGGCTTCTGTATCGCACCTTTGCTTACAGATATAACTCGTGCAATTTAAAACCACAACATAGAAAAATACTGTGTGAAATGAGAAAATGTCTGTCAGCTACAGATTCATGGAACCCAGCTGACAAAATGTACACAGAAGTTAAATGAGGGAAATGTACAGTTTGTAAACTGACACACATACACGTGCCCTTTAAAAAACTGGATGCTCGACATAGCTCAGCTGCTGGCCTGACATGTGTGAGACCACAGTTAACACTGCTGTCTGGCAGACTAGATGATAAATAGAACTAATTTCTACCTTTGCATTTTTTCGGTCTTTTTCATATTTTCTAACATGAACATCTACTTTCCTAATAAAGATGCTAAAAGTTATTTTTTAATATTTAATATTAATGTACATTTGAGGAGAAAATAGAGTACCCATAGTCATGTTACACTAGAACAATTATGTTTGTCTTAATTATCTACTAATGCAAAGCTCCAGCTCTATCATGTTAAAAACTGCCTTTCAATAGCATGTATGGCATTGTGGCTTATGGAAATGAACACAAATGCAATGTGATGTACTTCAAGGAAGAAAAAGAGACAAAGGGAACTCACTGCATGCCACAGGTTCTCCCTAACTCAACCAGAGTCACCACAGACCTGGCTCTGAGCATCCTGACTGGTGAAGTGACAAGGAAAACATGTCTAGATATGAGACTCAACCATGTTCTAAGTAAACACCCCCACACACTGTTGAGCAGGCTTTCTTGGTAAGGAAGCTATTTCTTCAGTGTCCTCAAGTCACACTGGATGGGCTAGCTCATGTTCCCTCCATTTCTTCATGGTCTGAGCACTCAGTGAGAGCCCAAGCTGAGACCAGGCTTTCCTGGAAGATGTCAACAGTATTGCTGCTAATTTTTCAGCATTCGACAGTGATGAAGGGAGAAATTGCTATTTGGTTTTAGTTAAAATTGTTCAGCGGCACTTTGAATTACACAGGAAGAAGATTCAAGTTTGGGGGACAAGAAAAACTGCTCTGTATAATGACAAGAGGCACCAGTGGGCAGCAGAGCACTCCAGCAAAGCTCACAGTGATGACTGACTAGACTGATGGGGTCTGGGCTTTACCAGAAGAGACAAGCAGAGTCAGGGTGAGAACAGGAGGGCTTCCAGGCCTTTGGGGCATGGAACAAGACCTCGGGTAGTCAGGGTGTTTACTGACAGTGAGGTTTTCTATCCCGCCTTCTAATTCTTCTAATTTTCAGTGGGGTTGGAGTCTCTGGGATAAACCTGGCTGGAAACAGAGCTGAAAAATGGCTTGAGCATATTCTCTAAAGAGATACTTCGTAGCATTTAAAAGTGGTTCACACAATCTGTTATTCATGGTAGATGGTAAGAACATGATGAAAAGCCTAGACAAGTCGTTGGTGTGGGAAATAAGATGGAGATGTATGCAGAGATGCCGCCAGAGGGGGCTGCCTATTCTAAGCACCATGTCCTTCCAGCCCTCCGGATGATGAAGTTGTGTTCCTGGGGACAGCACAGCACTATGGAAGAGACATTAGGGAAAGGCAAAGGGGATTGGAGGTAAGTCCTTGTGAAATGCATGAGTATCCCTTGGGCTTCTCGGAAATTCTGGAAGCAAAGGAGAAAAAAAAAAAGAACATATTCCTATCAATGGGCTTGTCAGAAACTTGAATTCTTACTGTTTAGAAGAGTCTTATGAAATGCTCAATTTATACACAAAGCTGCTGAAATAGAATAGAGCCTGGTGCACATTTTTTAGGTAAACTTTTTGCTGAAATTTTCTTTCATTTTTTTTTTAAAGAGACTTTCATAAGTCAGGTATGGTTAAAAACCCAAAAAACAAAACCCCCCAAAAAACCTATATAATTTCAGCTCTCAGGAGGCTGAGCTAAGAAGACTTCTGAGAGGGCAGAGTAACCCTGAGCTACGTTCTCCATTATCCAGTCCCCTTTTTGAAGTACAGGTATTAGGCCTCCTGGCGGTAGGCATTCTGCTTCCTCCTGACCTGGGAGGGGGTGTGCAGCCAGCACCCCGGGGCTCCCACTTTATGCTACTTCAGCCTCTCCGCTCTCCCTCATTTCAGGTCTCTCCTTCTGTCCCATGCCTATTATGTTGCTCGAACTTCCCTTCTAGTGGCTGCCAGGAAAAGGAGACAGGAAGGAAGCAAAAGTTTTGAAATCCCACATGTCTCAAAATATCTTTATTCTACACTATACTTAAAGATAGTTTCACAGTTATGGAGTGTTAGGTCAGAGCTGACTTTCCGGAAAGGAGAGGTACTGCGCCTGTCTAGTTCTGTGTGCCTGGAGAGAAGTCTGGAGTACGCTGAGTCCTGATCATTTCCGTGTGACCTGATCTTTCTCTCTGGATGTCTGTAGGATGTTGCTTTGTTCCCAGGGTTTGAAGCTTCCCAGTGGTGGATATGATACGATACATGTATGCTGACTTTCACCCCCTGTGTTGGGCACTTGGTGAAGCCTGTCAGTGTAAAGATCCTCCTTCAGTTCTGGGAAATGTTGCTGAGTTATTTCATGGAGGCTTCTTCCCGTTTCCTTAGTTCCCCCGAGTTTTGATCTGGAATAGGCTTTCTGTGCCATTGCTGTTTCCCCCTCTCACTGCCAATCTCACTGTATTTTGGCTCTGCTTCCTACAAGATTTCCTCAGTTGAATTTTCCAACCCTCCAACATAACTGTTATTTTGCATGTTTTGATTTCTGAAACATCAACGTGGGGCTTGGAAGCCTCTTCGGTTTGGAATATAGCTGCCTAGTCTTGTCTCGTGGCTGTTAGCCTTCTGCCAAGATTTCTTCTCCTGAGTACTTTCTATCCCGGAGCCTCTCCATGTGAGGTCAGTCACTATTGCCTCTGTTACAGGGTATCTGCTGCATGTGTGAAGAACAGAGGCTGATCTACTTGTTTATGTACTGCATAGTCCACGATTTTGTTGGCTATTTCACACAGGAGCTCTCAACATCTGTGTCTTTTATTTATTTGTTTGTTTGTTAGTTAATTTATTTATTTATTTTTACATCTCTCTTCTGCCCAGGTCTCCCAGACACATACTCAGCCTGGTGGGTGATGACATGCTACCACATGAAACATGAGAGTTGAGGTCTCCAAAGCCTGTGCAGGTCCATGGTCAAACAAATAATGTTTCAGCAGGCTATGTCTTGGCTTTCATCTTGCCTGATATCCTCTAGTCTTCCAGTCCAGAGACTCCAGCACATACCTCTAGTCTTCTGCCAGGTTAGAGGTAGGTGATCACTTGGTTGTACCAATATGGGATGTGGTCTGTCCAACTCAGACAATTCTTTGAGATGCTCTTCTCTTCATTTCCAGAGAGAGCTGCTGCTGTGCCAAGCTATAAAGCTCTGTAAATGTAGAGCTGTCAATTTCCCCAATTTCTGTCCATTTTCCCTTTTCGGAGGCTGTCCAAGTAGGTGTCCATTTGATTTGTAGCTTCCAGATCAGGTCTTACTGTGGAAGTTACAAAACAAAACAAAAACAACACCCACCATAACCAGGAAGCCTGGGGGAGAAAAAGTTTACTTCCTCTCACAGGTTATAAGGTATCATCCAGGGAAATCAGGACAGGAACACAAGGGTCATCCATGGAGGAACAATATTGCCTTGCTCTCTATGGCTTGCTCAGCCTGCTTTCTTACAGTAGAACCCAGGACCACTAACCTAGGGGTGGCACTATCTGTCATTTAGAAAATGCCCTACAGACTTGCCTGCAGCTGGATCTTATGGCAGCATTTTCTCAGTTTAGGTTCCCTTCTGTTAGATGACTCCAGCTTGTGTTGAGTTAACACAAAACTATCCAGCACACTTAACACACTGATGTTAAGCATGTCAAGCAGGGACTTTCACATGCTGAGCAGGCTCAGCCCTGCTAATTTTTGTTTATTTGTTTGTAATCACTGGATCCCAGTGATTTATTTTTCAGTTGAGACATCAAACTCTGGAGAGGGAAGAAGCATAGCAAGGCTTCAAAGAGCCCAGATCTACTGAGTCTTCACCTGTGTCAAGCTGAGAAAAACCAGATGTAGGCTAGGAACTATGACACGTGACTTGTCAACTTGGATGAAATGAAGGGAGTAAAGGTTTGGAGATGGGTACCAAGGCACATGCTACTTCTCAGTGGTGTGACTCTGTAGGAGGACATTTGCCATTTTGAGGCCTCAGTTTCCTTGCCTGCAGAACAGTAATAAGATTGTCTTGAAAGAGGGTTTGTTTACTATGAAAAAGGGAACTACAGAGGATGGGCTGACTTCCGGCTCTCTGGGCATACAGTAGGCACACATTAGATCTTGTTTTCTTTCTCCTTCCTCATGGAATTAGAGACTACATAGGAAAGTGGATGATAAAATCTATGCAGGAGCATGGCTCCACCTGTGACTGGCACTCACAACAGTCAAGGCCAAATGATGAAATCTTCACCAGCCCCAGCAGGTAATCTGACTTACAGGACAAGCATGTGGCTTTACCACTCTGTCACCCAAGGAAAGCTGACTTGGAAGACAAACTTGGCTTATCAAACTGAAAAGAAGATCAAGAGGAGGCCTTGGCCATACCTCCTTTAGCTGAAGTCTGCCTGGATTTAGTTGCCTCTCTGACCCCTTGGAGCTGGCCCTGAGGCTGGTGCAGCTCGTGGGCATATCTGAAAGTTACACTAATGAGCAAAAGAACCGCATCACTTCCTTCCTGCCTTTTGCAGAGTATTCACAGGCAGAGCATTCCTATTTGGAATATGTGGTGCTGGATCGGTTTCAGGTTTCAGGATTTCTGAATTTTGAAATGTTTGCATATACATAATGAGGTAACTTGGGGATAGGGCCTAAGGCAGAAAATAGAAAATTTATTCATGTCTGATATGAACTGAAAGTAACTTTATTTACTTATTTTGAGGTACAGTCTCACTATGCAGCCCAGGCTGACTTGAAGCTCACTATGTAGACCAGTCTGGCCTCGAAATTCTCACAGAAATTTCTCACAGAAATTCACCTGCCTCTGCCTAAGTGCTGGGATTAAAGCTATGTGCCATCACACTTGGCTTGAAAGCAACTTTGTGTTTTAAGCACCTGTGTGCATGACACAAAGTCTAAGATATGATAACTCTCACTTGTGACATCAAAGTGTCACTTAATTCTAGATAGATTAAGGAAGCTCAACTTATTTTTGTGGTGCCAGGGATCTGTTAAATTATTTCACAATACCATTAAATAATAATAATTTTATTGATAGATGAACAATGTAATATATACCATTCTATGCTCTCATTGACCAGTTTAAATTCCATAAAGTCCCTCAGAAGGCAGATCTAATACTATTATTAGATTCATTTTGTACACACACTCACACACAAATAAGAACTAGAAGTTATAATATTACACAGCTGACAGACCACATAGCATGCATTTGAAGCAATCTGGTTCCATCCCTGCCTCTGAAAATATTATATGGAATCAGCCATGGTATAGCCCACACCTTTAATCCTAGCAGAAATGGGTGTGTCTCTGTGAATCAGAGACCAGTCTGGTCTACATAGTGAATTCCAGGCCAGCTAGGTCTACATAGTAAGAACAAGCCTTTAAACATTATATAAGATACATTTTGGCATGCATATCATAAGCTAGACATCCCACAAATGTCTGTAGCTCCAGCTCAGATGTATCTAAAGCCCTCTTCTAACCTCTGCACACACATGCACATCATACATGTATGCATACACTGTCATGGGCACATACACACAAATTAATTAATAAGTCTTAGAAAATATCAACTATCTGGGCAGATAAAATAGCCTGGCAGGTAGGCACTTGTTGAACGGTCCTTTGGTCTTCAAGGTTCAGTTGTAAATCCCCTCAAATTAGCTGGAGACTTTGAATGGAGTCTCATCTGAATGAAGTCTCATGGAGCTATGTGTCAATGAGGATATTTACTTAGCCATCAACATGTTTCTAAGGAAATTTACTAGGTGCTTTCCCTAGACCAGTGGCTTTCAATCAGAGCCAATTTTGCCTTCTATGGCACACTGAAAGGTCTGGAAACATTTCTGTTTGCTACAGCTGGCAAGGAAAGGGCACTGCTGGTTCCTGGTGAACGGACACTAGAAAGATGCTGAACATCCTTCCATGTGAAGGGCAGCCTCTGTCCTGATCCAAATGTTAATGGCACTGTGGCCAAAAATCTTGCTTGTGGACTCATTACAAAAATGCACTGTTGACATCTTCACAGTCAGACAGAGTCTGAGTCTGGTAGGTACAGTCTCCCATGGTCAGTGCTGTGGTAACAGACATGGAGCCTTCTAAGAAAGCTTCCCATGGCTGCCATCACCATGCAGTTTTTCTCATGAGAATCCTTACTTTTACTGTATTTGACTCTTTTTTCCCAAATGACCTTTAATGTTATCAAGCTTCTATCCACAAGCTTCTATCCACAAATCCAAGAATGACTTGACAAATGATATGTTCTTTACCAAGGTCATCCAGGGTTTTACTGATTTTGTGGAATTTGGGATGATACTCAAGACTTGATTATGTTAGACAAGCAGAGAACCTGGTTCATTTTTAGTACCCACTTGGTGGATCACAACTGTCTGTAACTCCAGTTCCAGGGGATCTAATGCCCTCTTTTGACTTCCACAGGTACCAGGCATGCATGTGGTATACATATGTACATGAAAGCTAAACACTCATACACATTAAGAGCAAAGTTTATAAAAGAAAACACACCTTAAAACAGCAACAATAAAAAAAACCACAGCCAATATAAGATTACCATTACAATTATTTCAGTGCACACTGTTCACAGCATTAAGTATAATCCTGTTGCTGTAAAGGTGCTACTGTCCATCATTATCAGCCATAGCTAGGGCTTTTTTTCTCTCCAAAGTAAAGTTTTGTGCTTATTAAACAACACCCTGTTCCCCATCTCCCATAGGCATGGATGAGCTTTAAACAAAGTGATAATGGAATCTGGTTAGCATTCCAAATCTGGTTATAAATGAAATGGAATGAGACAAGGTGTAAATGGCAAGCAAAATGCTGCTCACCACACAAAGGAGTGGGCTGTGGGGAGAAGGCTCAGCAGGTAAGATTACTTGCTGTGCAGACATGAGGGCCTGAGTTTGGATCCTCAGCACTCATGTAAGAAGCCAAGCACAGCTGTGTGTCTGTAACTATAGCAATGGGGGCAGGGCCTGTAGGAGAGGAAAATAGGAAGATGGCTGGGGCTTGCTCACCACCAGCCTAACTCCAGTGAGTGACTGTCTCAAGGAAATAGAGATGAGTGACAGAAAAGGATACCCAACATCCTCCTCTGGCCTCCACATCTCTGCATGAGTGCAAGCATCACTATATACACGTGCACACAATGTACACGTGCACACACAGAGAGAACAAAAGAAAGAAAACAGAGAGTTAGGTAGTTTGTACAAGGAATGGAAGGGGAAGGAGGGCAGATTTAAGTACTGAAGCTACTCAGTGGACAGTCCCTGCTGTACTGGAGCGGGGGCCAGCAATGGGAGGTACTCACAGCTAACCTGGGAGCCCAGCTTATGCTCCCAGACGGCATGCAACTGCTGATACTCCTGCTGTGCCAGCTCCAAGCGCTGCTGCTTCACCTGGTAGATCTCTTTCTGTGCACTCAGAGCCTCCTGGGCCACCACCAGGTAATCCTTCAGCATGTGCTCTTGCTCCCGCCGCCATTGCACCCTCGGATCCTCGATCTGAGTGGTTTCTGAAAGAGACCCAAGGCAGTGTGTCAGCACTGGACACATATTTATTGGGTGGCTTGGTGGACTACGGAATCCACCACTAGAAGACAAAAGTATGATGAACAGAAACTCCCAAGAAATATAAATGGGTTAAATTTACTATATGGCAAAGCATAAAATTCTCTCTGGATTAATCACATAATCAAAAATAAAACAAAATTAGGTTTTAACTGAACCTCAAGTTCTGTCTGATAACAATCAAAAGAAATAAGTTAAGGACATAATAGAGGTTCAAGACCATCTGCTATGACTCAGTATACAAAGAACAATCACTAATCAGTTTTAGAAATGTGAATAGAGTCCCTGTACTCTGTTAGCAATATAAAATACAATAGTATAATAATATAAATTAGAGACAGAGACTTAAAATACTAATAATCTTGACCATTAATTCCTTCTATAGTAATTTATCACAAAAATAATTTTTAAAATTCAGGAAGAAATATAGTGTACAAAAACATGATAAATAGCAGGCATATATTTAATGTTTATTCTTAGTCAATAACTGCTCTAGTTACTTTATGTATAAAGACTCAGTTCTTCAGTCTCTGCAGTAACTTTACACAGTAGACTCTGATCCTGTTTCCATTGCACAAAATACAGAACTAAACACAGAAAAGTTAAACAGCTGGCTCAAGGTTACACAGAAAGTTTTTTGCCTGAAAAAAAATTAAAATCTTTCATCCATATTCTCATCTGACTTATTTTTAGTGATGCATATGTGCATATATCTGTGTGTGGGTATCTGCACATGAGTGTGAAAGTATGCACAGGCCAGAGGTATAAGATCCCCTGAAGCTGAAGTCAGAAGTAATTATGAGCTGCCAGGCTCATAATGAGTGCTGGAAATCAAACTCGGTTTCTCTGCAAGGGCAGAACATGCTCCTTGGCTGCTCAGCCATCTTTCTAGCCATTGATGGGCTTCTTGGGGTAAGAGCTCTTGATAAATTCTGAATGTGGCTGCTGTGCAAATATTTTCTTCTTTTCTCTGCTGTGTGTACGTGTTTCAAAAATCTCTCAGATTTCCCCCTATTTCATTGTTCCCCCTTTTCTCCCCACCTCTGCAACTGATCTTGAGTTCCCGGTCTCAAGCAGTTCCGTCCTCTAGTCTCTCTAGTGTGGAACCCTCACTTTTCAGCATCTTAGCTATGATTAGTATAGTATCTAATGCTATCACACCAGGCTGAGAGGTTTGACTGTTTTCTAATTTTAGCTTTGTTGTTTAGGACTGTGGTCATTTTGAATTTGTTTTCCTATGTGGGGTGAAGTAAGCATAGAGGTAAGGAGTTCTCTCTCCTACCACATTTCCATAAGAAAAGCAATTGTACCGGTGACTCTTGTTGAGGTCTATTCTTTGTGGCACCAGGTATTCAGAGGGTCTCTTGTTGGAGTCTTAATGTTAAATGTTGCTGGTTCTGAATTGGTCTTTTTGTAAAGTGGCCCTCCACATCCCAAGGCCTCCTGCTGCTGTGGCTGTGCCTCACAACAGATAATGTCCTATGGGGCATACTCTTCCTGATCATCTTCACTATCTATTTTTTTTCAGTTCTTGTTTTTGCTAAAGTTATACATGTTGTTGACATGTATAGTTTTGACACAGTTGGGCAGTTAAGCACACTACAAAGCGCTACTACTGAAAACATCATCCCCTGTCCTTTTTTCTCACACATCTCCCCACAGAAAAGCAGCCACCCTGAAAACCTTTCAGTTTATTGTAAGTATCTTAGAAACACACTTCACTCCCATGACCTTATGTACCAGATTTCTACCTCTACACATATTCTCATGCAAGGTATATAAATACTGTACTCAGGAACTTTGCATATCCCTGCCCCTCACCCACATACTTTTAATTTTAGGTAGATCTGCAGTAGGTATTCTGAATTGACCTTGAACTCACTATGCAAATCAGGTTAGCCTGGAACTCAAGAGATTCTCCCACCTCTGCCTCCAGAGTGGTGGGATCTAAGGTGTGTGCTACCACACCCATCCTCTCCTGCTTCTTCTATACACCACACACCTGCTTTCCACACCACACAGCAAACAAATCCACAAAGTTAACAACATAATAGTTTCTGATAATTTAACAACATATAAAGCAACTGTTTTAAAAACAGTTGAACATCTGGGGAATATGCAACAAAGTTATGATTCAGAGAACTACAAATTAAAACTAGCCAAGTAATAGTCTAAACTTACAAAAAATTAAATTAAAAAATCCGTGAGCTAGGTTTGACCTGAATGTCCTCTCCTTGAGGACTAGATTTCTTGGTATCAAAAGGCACATGCAAGCTTCCAAAGAAGGGAGGAAACCAACAGTGCTACCCAGCTATGACTCCTATGAAACACCATAGCATAGCATGATAATCCTAGGGATGCAGCAGTGGTACACACCTTGGTGGTAACCAACAGCTCTCTACTTGTATTTAAGACATGATCAACAAGAGGGAAGCCTGGCCCTGGAAACCTACTCAGTGCTAATGAAATCATGGTTATTAGAGGAGAATCTACAACCACTGGTATGCTAAACCAGCATAATCCCTAACAAGGATCTATAGGCATTTGTCCTTATACCCACAGATAAGTGTAGTCTTCATTCCTCATCAAGAAAACTTCTCTTTGCAACACATGAAGACCACTACAGACAACCACAACCAATCAGAATGCAGTTATGGAGCCCAATCCCAGTGGATCCTCAACCCTCCTGTACCTAAGGCCCAGGAAAAGAGGGAGTGGAAGATTGTAAGAGCCAGATGATCAGGGAGTAGTTTGCTGTGAGACTGTCTCCTAGTAATACGAGAAGCCACACCCATAAAGTCTCACCAACATGACGGGCCAAACATGAGTTGTAAGGATGGCACCAAAGAATATGCAAATAGGAAGGAGAGAAGTCCTCAATCCTATACAGGAAACAAGGAAAGCTGGGAGTGGAAGAGGTGATCCTCTCCAGGAAGAGCACACCAACTGGATATCCAGTGCCAACAGTGAAAACATACAAGTAACAGTATACGGACTGAAGAGGGTATATTTAAGAGCACATATACAACTAGCAATTAGTCAAAGAGAGGTCATGAAATTGAAGGTCCAAAAGTAAAGAAAAAAAGGTTATAGTCTTATAGTGCAAAAGGATGAAGAAAATAGTACCCAATGGCTGGAGGAAAAATAGATTGATACAGACCTTTAAGGATACCCATCAATTTAATAATATATACCCAAAGTTCTCAAAGGGTTTGTACCTTTTGAAAAAGTTTTATTTAGTCTGTATGGGTGTTTTGCCTACATGTATGTCTGTGCACCACATGTATGCAGTGGTCAAGGAAGCCAGAAGAGGGTGTCAGATGCCCTGGAACTAGAGTTATTTGGTTGTGAGCTGCCATGTGGATGCTGTGGAAGAGCAGCCAGTGCTCAATCACTGAGCCATCTCTTCAGTCCCTGTCTCCATCTTTTGACTTCATAATTTCACAAAGATTGTGTCTTAGTATCTATGGAAACTGTTTCTCAGATGACTCATAGATGCAACATCTACTGCTGCTCAAGTCCCTTATAAGACCTAATACTTATAGTTCATCTACACAGTCGTCCTCTGCACCTAAAATCATCTCTAGATGCCCACAATACCTAGGGAACACCAATCCTCTGCCAAGAGTTGTTTTCCTGTCTTATTTAAGGAATGACAATGGGAAAGCCATTTCATTTATTAAGGATACAATTTTTTCCAAATATTTTCAACTTGAGGTTGGTTCAAGCCATAGACGTAAGATTCAAGGCTACAGTACTGACATTAACACGACACAACCACCTTTAGAAAATTATCACAGAGAAAATTAAAAAATGAGTCATCCTCTGTGTATAACACAAATAAGTAGGGGGAAAGCATGAAGGGTTAGAAACAGGTAGTATCTTTGTTTTATGTGTTAAAATATATGTGTCTGCATAGAATGTGCTAGTGTATTTAAAATGGCCAGTGTTAGCATCCTTCAAGTACTCAGGAGGGACTGAAGAGGAAGCATCAAAAAAATGTAACTAGATCCCAGATTCAAGTCGCCGAGATACAGTCAGTGGGAAACACAATGCTGACACAAAACAGGGTGGGTCATGTTCAGGAGTCCTTTGCTCCTTCTGTTCAATTTCCCCATCTTCTTTCAGACTAATTCTAGTCAGGCTTTTGTCCCCAGCCTTTGTCCAAAGTTGTGCTCTAAAGTCAAGGTCACCAGTACCACCTGAATGGCTAATTCCCAGTTCTCTTTATGGCTGACAACCGCTGATGGCTGTTTCTCCATGTGCTTTCTTCCCAGACTCCTCTTGGTTTTCCCGCCCCCTTTGTGGCCACTCTGTAGTCATTGTTAATTGTCTTCTTGCCACCTTTTTGTAGCCTGCAGCCCTCATGTCATCCTGTGGTCCTCTCCTTTCATGACCTTGTCCATCTTCGAGTCCTTGTCCATTATCTATATGCCAACATCTCCCAAATGTTCATCTGTATCTTCAGCCCATATCCTTTTCTTAGACTGCAGGTTCCTACACTAAACTGCCCAGCCATCGACTCTAAGTGTTTGAGGTATCCAAGGCTCAACATTCCAAATAAAGCCTTTTCTGCCTTCCTAAACCAACTCCACCTTGCCATCTCTTTAGTCAGTGAGTGGCAACTGTACCCCTTCTTGGCTCAGGTCCTTTTGGCTTTTTCCTTTCCCACTCTATATATGAACAACCAGGAAGTTCCAACTACTATCTGCCCTGCTTTGGAACCCCAGCTTGTTCCAAGCACTTCCCACGGGGCTCCCCACTTTGATGCTCTTGGATTGACCCTGGATGACATAAGTCACTTCAAGCAGTTCCCATGTTTATGGCTCCAATGACACCTGCCTCAAGTATTAGCTTTTCAGGCACACCTGCCTTCTGTGGTTCCCAGATGTTTCTTTTCTTCCTCATTCTTCATTCTCTGGGCTTTGCGACTCCTCTGACCAAAGGGCATGAATGTGACCAGGCCTCCAAGCTTTTGCTCTCCCTCTGTGTGCTCTAAAACAGTTCCTTCCAGTCTTAGATCGAGGCTTATGTGCCAACAGGATCACTTTCCTTGATCCCTGTCCTTACCTCACTGCCCTGGATCTATCCCAGCATCCCTCAGTCCCATAGTCTACTTCCCACCATGGACCAGAACATTGTCTAACATACAACACCATCTACCCAGGATGTTTATTTTCTGTCTTTTCTGCCTGAATAAAATTTCCTTAAGGACAAAGAGCTTAGTCATTTTGCACTCTGTGTATCCCAAGCTTCCAGAACAGGAAGTCAGCAGATGTTTCTGAGTGAATGCAAGATAGATTGTGAATTATGAGCAAACTGTTCAGTTATATTGAGTCTATAATTCTTTGCTGTTTATTTTTTGCTCATTTGAGACAGGGTCTTTGTATATATTGCTGGCTTCAGCCTTAAGACCCTCCTGTCTCAGCCTCCCTAGTACTGGGCTTACAGGCATGTAGCATCATGACTGTCTCATGACTCTGCACTGGTTTGCTTTATACTAACTTAGCACAAATTGGAGTCATCTGGGAAGAGGGAACCTCAGCTGAGGAACCGCTTCCAAAAACTAACCTGTGGGAAAGTCTAGAGGGGCATTTTCTTGATTAATGACTGATGTAGAAGGGCCCCAGCCACTGTGAGTGGAACCATCCCTGGGCAAGTGGGCCTAAGATGCCATGGGAAACAAGCCAGTCAACAGAGTTCCTTTATGATCTCTGCTTCAGTTCCTGCCTTGAGCTCTTTCCTTGATTTCACTTCATGAGGGACTTGTAGGCTGTAAACTGAATCAGCCTCTGCCCTCCCTACAAGTTGCTTTTAGTCATGATGTTTGTTACAACAACATAAAGCAAACTAAGATGACAGACATAGAGAAGAATTTTGCCCAAGAACAACACACACAAGTAAAATTGCTCCCATTTTATGGATCTGAATGGTTAAGCCTCACTAGTCACCCACCACTCTTGTATGTCTCCCTAATGCCATCTATAGATAGGGTATCCTCCATCCAACAAGACTATTTTCAAACTAAAGGGATTCCAGTAGCCTGTGAGCTGGTTAAATGATTAACATTCTTCCCACTTGGGCCCATTTCATTACCCCTCTGCGTGTCCCCTCCCCTCTGCCATCATTCTCTGAAGAATTAACTCTGTCACAGCCTGCTAGTCCCTCCTCCCTTCTGTTCCTCCAGCAGCTCCCAGAAGAAGCACCTTAAAATCCCTCTCCTACCATGAGATTTTAATAAGGGGGATGCTCTCAGCAATTAGAAATAGGAAAGGACTGATTAGGGCTCCGGTACATCAGTATTTAACCCAGCATCTGATGCAGCCCTTCAAGCATTAACCTCATTCCCCATACACACTCAATTAGGCATATTTACTTCTCATTATCCAGTACGCAATCATGAGTGCTAATAAAAACCTTTGCTAACCCCAACAATGCCATTACTGCCATTAGCTGTCTCTTGGATACTCTCCTACGCTTTGTCGCCAACGACAGTCTGTTCATTCATCCACTTACTCATACATTCATGCACATACATCCTTCTCTACTTAGCAAGGGTTCAGGGCACATCTACTGTGTACCTTGGTGGGCAAAGGCTTGGAACTGGATAGAATTAGACACAGCAACTTCCCCCAGAAGACACAGCAATAACAGGCAAAGAAAATTTAGAAGAGGAAGTGGATGGACAAGAAGTACAACTCCATTCTTCACCATCAGTTCAAATCCCAGCTCAGCCATGTTTTCTCCTTTCGGCCTTGTTGAGATGGGTCCAAAGCTGTCCTGGAAAAGTCACTGTGTAGTCCAATTGGCCTCAAATTCACATTCTTCTTGCTCAACTTCTCTAGTGCTGGGATTACAGGTGTACACCATCATGCTCAGTTTCAGACAAGTTTTATCTCTGAGTACTGAGTGGCCATTTACTATCTCTAAATCTCAGTGAACTGAGGATAATCATCCTTATATCCCACAGGGTCCCAGGGTCACTGAATAAGACAATGCCTATTGAGGGTCTGCCACAGCACATGGGACAGAATGCCTACTCAAATGCAGGGGCCTTTAGGAGTTGGAACCCTGTTTATAGCCTTCAAAGGTTGCCAGGCACAACCTATTTCCTGTTATCTTCCTCTGGCTTGGAAGGATAGAGGGTCCTATGGTTCCAAGGACACACTGAGATAGGAAAACCCTGTCCCTCTGCACATCATTTAAGAGGACAGAGATGGTCTTGGCTAAGAGGATGCACATACCACCTTTTCTCAGCTATACATCTCTTGTCTCCCTCCACTTGACAGACAACACACTTCTGTGTTTCCCAACAAGTTCCGCTATCATGGTCCCAGAAGGAGAGAGCCACAGTTGGAATATTCATCTTAGCTCAGAATACTGTGGTCACAGGAAATGAGAGTGAGCTAATCTACCAAGGACATATGTGCATCGACGTTGCTAGAGACTATCTAGGGCTTCAAGTACTTGAATATGACAATGTGTACTTATTTTTTTTAATGAGAAGGCAGCCATTCATGGACATAAATATATGAAAAAATATCCATATAGATACATACATATACAAACACACAATTGGAAATATTTGAAATGATACATAAGAAATCGTCAGCAATGTTGCCTCTAAAACCAGAGAGCTGGAAGAAGCTGGATCATGAGAGAAGTTTCAGATTCTATTAAAAAAAAACCCTCTGAACTGTTGTTTTTCCATGAGCATACATTATCTATCTATATCCACACTGACATCTCTAAGTCTGCATGAAGCAAAACACAATCTGCCTTCAAGAGTCTGCTGGGGCTTCTTCAAGATTGTGGAGGTGGGCATGAGAAGGGGAGGGGAGGGGCACCGGGTTAGGGTCTGGGGATGGGAAGGGCAGCAAAGAACTTACTGGTATTGTGGTCTATGAAGTAATCGCCAACCTGTGGGTCATATGCTTCTTCCCATCCTAGCGGCAACTCATCGCTAATGCAGTCAGCAAAGGTAAGTGGTTTGGTGTACCTGGCAAGGAAGACGAGAAACGCATTCCATCAGCTTGCAGTTCTCCACACTCCTGCAATGGGCCCTTTTTTTCCAGGACTTGCCTGCTTCTCCTGACTGTTCAACAGATCCAGATGTTTTGCACTATAGCATTACCTCTGCTGAGTCCTGAGTGCCTGGGAAGCCATTCTGCAGTAGCATCCATGTAAGGCTACCCCAGGAGGGAGGCAAAGAATGTACTCTGGTCCTAACATTTTGTTACTAACTTGGTAGTAACTTCAGAAAGTCATCTTTCTGTCTGAGCCTTGAGTTTCTGCATCTCGAACTGACGGTTTACACAACAGTTCTGAAGCCAAGTCTTGGCTTCGTGACTTGGATTCTAGCCCCCTCTGGCTTTTCCACCTGCAGCCGACTGGCCCACCCCACTCTGGTCTTTGTCCTGGCTCTGTCTTGTATCTGTCATGCCCATTTGCCCTTCGAAAAGCTGGCCTCCTGCAAGCTCTAGAGAAACAGACGCCCCAGCCCCAGGAGTCTGGCCAATGAGCCATATTTATTTGCTGATTGAGTTGGTTCCCAAACGCCTGCACCACTGTGGGCTCTTCCCAGTCAGTCCTGGCCAAACTGATTGTTTGGCAATAATAACTCCCTAAGGCCCCATCTCACAGGGTGTGAAGTGGCGCTAATCACCAAGTCTTAGTGGCTAAATCAGACAGATAAACAAATCATGCAACAGAAGCAGCAAAGGCATGTCAAGGCTGAAAAACTGTACCCTACTCCGCCGTTTGTCCAGGGTTTCAGCCAGACAGCAGGAAACTGGGAAACTAACACACAGAACCAGTGGTTCCCCAAGGCAGCCACTTCTGAGTGTTCCTAGTACTGTCTTTGTCTAGAATAATGACATGCTACCATGCCCATGTGGAGGTCAGAGGGCAACTTTTGGCTGTTGGTTCTAACCTAAGACAGGTCTCTTTTGTTTTCTGCTACTGTGTGATCTATCTCCTGTCTCTGACTCCCATCTTGCAGTAGGGGATGGAAATTTTGTGCCACTGCTGGACTCCAGAAAAAGAACTCTAGTCATCGGTGTTCCACAGCCAGCATTTTTAGCCATGGAGCCACCTTTTCTGACCCTACGAGACTCATTCTAATATTCCTGCCTTTTTCCTCATTCCAATTCTGGAAGCCCAGGAGACTCTGCTTCACAGCCTTCCATCAGCTTGGCAAGCTGGGGTAGAATGAAACAGGAAGGGTGAGGACTGACTATCTCTACCTTAACCTGGCTGATCGCTCTCTCCTTAATCTCCGGCTGCAGACATATGTATCATCAGAAGCTTGGCTCTTGGCTGAGTGTTAGGGGAAGCGATGGAGCCCTGGGAGCTGAGACGTGATGAAAGGTGTGCCCCTGAAGGTGAAAGAGGAGGCACCAGCCTTTCCTTCCTAAATCTTGCTTTCTGGCCACGATGTGAGCAGTTCTGCTCTGTCACATGCTGCTGTCATGACCTCTTTGCTCAGCACAAGCTCAAGGCAAGAAAGTTGCTCAATTATAGAGCAAAGCCCCTAAAATGGTGATCTATCTATAATGAGCCCTTTCTCTTTGTAAGCTCATCATTGCAGGTATTTGATAGATAGGAAGCTGACTCACAGCCCAATGTAAATCAGACTTAAAACTATAGAGGGACAAAGAGACACCACGGCACTGAAAACGCAGCTGGCCGACAAGACAGTGGTATGCTCACCTGCCTGCTTCATATTCAAGGTTTCAGAGGCTGTGAACTGTACCTACCAATTGGCTTTTGCTAATACTTCACTGCTGCATTGTGAGAGACTGTGGTTTCATGAGACTGGGCCATGGGTATATTTTTATATGCAACAAACTAAGACCTATCAAATAAGGATTCAATAAGCACTGTCCCTTAGTTGAATGAGTTGGACAAGAATTTAATCTCCCAGAGCTTTGAAATTTTTTATATCTGTGAAGCAGAGACTAATGTAACTTTTGGGGTTGTTGGATAAGTTAAATATGATCATGTTTGGAGCTAAAAATGGCTGGAGGGGCAGCACAGCAGATACATTGCTTGCAGAATGATCAAAGTTTAGCTCCCCAGAACCCACAAAATTCAAGGTGAGTATGGCAGTCCACGTACCAGCTTTGGAAGTCAGAGGAAAGAGATTCCTGGAGCAAGGTGGCTAAAGAGATTAGCAATGTTGGCAAGCTTTGGGTTTAATTGACAGAGTCTCTCTCACAGAATAAGGTAGAAGAGTGATTGAGGACTAGTCCTGATATCAGTCAACCTTGGGCCTGTGTATGTACATTTGCCCACACACATGTGAACACACAGAAGGGAAACTGGGGCTAAGAAGGTTATAATATTCTTTTCTTCATTTGTTTGTTTGTTTTGAGACAAGGTTCACTATGTAACCCAGGTCAGCCCCGAACTCTTAATATTTCTGCCCTGAGTGCTAGAATTATAGTTTTTTTTTATAACATTTTTTTTAAACTTTATTTATTTATTGATTTGCCTTGGTGTTTGCCTGGAACTGGAACTACAGACAGTTGTTAGCTGCCATGTGGGTGCTGGGAGTCGAACCCGGGTCCTTTGGAAGAGCAGAGGGTGCTCTTAACCGCCATCTCTCCAGCCCCTAGAATTACAGGTTTACAACAGAATGGCTGGTTAAAAGGCTATAATAATCTCAAGAGAGCTGGAAAGGAAGAGAAAGGAGAGAAGGGGAAGAAGAGTGTGGTACTTTGATATAATTGGTCCCTCATAGGAGTGGCACAATTAGGAAGTGTGGCCTTGTTGGAGGAAGTCACTGTGGAGGCAGGCTTTGAGGTTTCCCATGCTCAGGATATGCTCAGTATGTCAGTTGACTTCCTGTTCCCTGCAAGCCAAGATGAAGCCAGCATCATATCTGCCTGCACTAGGTCATGCTCCTTGTCATGGTGATAATGGACCGAACCTCTGAAACTGTAACTAAGCCACCCCAATTAAATGTTTATAAGAGTTACTGTGGTCATCATGTCTTTCTACAGCAATCAAAATCCAAAGACAGGAAGAGAGAGGAGAGGAGAAACTGAGAGATATGTGTTAAATATTGTCTTAAGGCAGCTTGGTAGGTAGAATGCTTGCTTGGCATGCTCAAAGCCCTGAGTTCAGGCCAGTAGCACCACATAAAACTAAGTATAGGTTCACACACCAATAATTCCAGGAGAGGAGGCAGGCTAAAGTTCAAGGTCAATCTTTGCTATTCTGCAAGTTGGAGGCTAGCCTAGGCTACATGAAACTGGGATAAAAAAACAAATCTAGTCAGTTGTGGTAGCATATGTCTTGAATGTCAGCACTCAGGAGGCAGAGGCAGAGCTCTGTAGGCCAACTTGGCAACCTGGTCTACATAGTGAGGCCCAGACCAGCCAGGGCTACATAGTAATAACCCAAATTTAAAACAAAACAAAACAAAAACGAACCTCCCCCCCCAAAAAAAAACTAGGTGTAAGAACTTTAACATAGTTTCAATTTTCTTTTTCTTTTATTGTAGACTAAGTTTGCCATAGCAGTCTATAGTAAGCATAATTAAATATTGAACAATGATTCTATCTAGGCCTACGAAGCATGCTATGAAAACCATGTTCCCTCTCTGGGTAGTAGATGTTCTTGTTCGATTAAAAATGAAAGCATATTCTTAACAATCATAGTTAATACACCAGAGGCTGGATCTCCTGAGTCACCCCTGGGGGATCCCAGAGCCGAAGCTTGGCCAATAGAAATTAACAAGACCCAGAGGGTCTCAGACAATCTGAAGCTGTGCTAGAAATACAGAGGAGGAGAGTGAATGGGGATGTGTAAAGCGGACAAGATGTACTGTATTTTTTAATGATCAGCCATTGGTGTCTTGGCACCAAACTGCTCATTAAACCTAGAAAATCTAGGTCTCCTACATGTAAAGGCTGTTAAATGTTTCCACGTGATCAGTACAAATTCAGGCCTTCAAGGTATCGGGGATGGGAATGTGGATAAGAGAACAGAACTCAAACTTCATTAAGTTTCCAGAAGCCCATGAACTGCACACAGTGCTCCAGCCTTGTATTGAGAAGGTGAAGGTCTCTGGTCATTAGCTGTAGCATCAAAGATGTGATGGAAAAGGGAGAGAGACATTGATTCCTGGAAGCAGTGACTGCAGATATTTTACCCATCAGGAAGGAATGCACAGCAAGGGTGTTGGGGTGGGCATCAGAAAGAGCGGCCAGAAAAGAAAGAAAGGCTTTGGGTTTTGTATTTGGGTTCCCCTTGGATGGAGCCAGCGGAGCAGCCAGCCCATGCTCAGTGTGCTTCTTTGGGAAACAGTAAAGTTGCTATGGGGAAGAAATATACAACTTACAGAAATCTGGACAGAAAGTTCTCTTTGGAACAAATGCCAAGAGGGAGATGAATTATTCAGTGTGTAGAGAGGTGTCATTCAGAGAATTGGTATGAAGAGAAGTAGAAAAGTGTTTTAGCCTTACACACACACACACACACACACACACACACACACACACACACACACACACCCCTAGTGAGAGGCAGAGCTGCCTCTGTAGATCCTATTCATCCCCAGGAGCTGTGGTGCTCCCCTGGTACCTACTTTCAAATATGGCCAGAATCTGGGATGTCCAGTCTCAGTCCCCATGTCCTGGGCTGCCTAAAACCTGAATGACCCAGCTGCTGGAGGAGCAAGAGAGAATCGGTGCCAGGCAAGAGCGAGTTCTGCCCCTTTTTAACTACAAATCTCTGAATGAGCACAAACATTCCTGAATGTTTCACAACTGGCCTTCCTGGAAAAACAGCCCGGATGTGTTGCCTTGGAGACAGGTAAAGGTTCTGCCAGGTGCAGTCTTCAAGGGGACACAGGCAGACCTGTCAAAAAAACATAGTAGGCAGCCCCAGAGCTAGAGGCACCAACTCACTTTCCTCACAGGCAAGCTGTAGCTTTCCTAGAGGCTAAGGCTCTGGGGGCATGTGGCCAAAGCTGCACGGGGTATCTGGTGTCTTTTCTAGGGAGGCAGGAAGGAGGGGGTGCAGGCAGTGTTTTGCCAAGTGTAACACTGGGTTGTGATTCTCTGGAGACTAAATTCTGAATGGGTAAGTCATCCTCTGCGATCCCTGAGCCGCCGCCGCTGCAGCAAGTGCAATCTTCCAGCGGGCACTGTCCTCTCCACTCTCTCCTTCCAAGGGCTAGCTAGCCAGGATCACAGTCTAGAGTCCCTATCTCTACCCCAATCCAAGAACAATGCAGCCTCAGCAGGAGACTCTGGTTTTTCCTGCCCTGGGCTGTTTCACATACATAGTTCCCATAGTTTAAATGTCTAGGCTCCAGATAACACTCTCCCCTTCTGGCCAGTTTCTAAGCAGGCTCTGTCCTGAAGCCTGAAAGTCTTCCCTCCCACACACACACACACTTCTCTTCATTTGGTTCAGTGCTGAGATTTTTACTGTAACAAATATAATGATGATAAAAATAAAAATAAAATGAATGCTAAGAGGACTGAGCGTAGCTCTAGGGAGCCTGAATGAAACAACCCTAGAAGTGTACAAGTCAACAGGGTACTGCCCTTCTAGTGTAGGGTAGAAGACACTCCAATCCTAAGCAAATGTTTCAGAGATGCCCAGAATTCAGGGGAAAAAAAAATCGAAGGGCTGATATGGAGAATAAAGGGCATCTGATGATCACTTGAAGCCTCTGAGAAGGTGACCTTCTCTGGAGCTCTGAGGGTAGGGAGTAGCCAGCAGAGGCAGCAATGATCTAAGGGAAAAGCAATAGGAGTACCAGGCTGTGGGTCAGGATGGTACTGGTGCATTTGAGGGACAGAAGGGGAGGCTGGGTGCTGCGTGGTGCTGGAGGGCTGCTGGTGGGGATGTCAGGTCACACGCCTTTGTTCTCTGTCCCTGTGCTAAGCTTCAGCTATCACCTCAGTGAGCCCACCAAGCAGGAGGAGTCTCAGCAGCCTGGTGCCAGCGAGGCAGAATGCAGAAGGCTTGTTTCTGTCCTCCAGAGTACTGTGTGGCTATGGAGACAGACAAGGTTTACACTGCAAACAGGGAATGATCCCTGTGACATTCCCCAACAGGGAGAGGTGGCCATAACACTCCCTGAGGCAGTGAACCACAGGTAATTCAAGAATGTAGGGATTCAGGATGACAAGGTAAGCCAGTAACATGTGGGAAGCCAAGCAGCTGGGGGAATGGGCAGTCATGGGATGTGAACGGGAGGGCAGAGAATCAAGTCAAGCATCGGAAAGGACAAGGGTGGGCAGCTTCATGGTCTAGGAGGATTCAAGGTAGATGTCACCCACAGAGAGTCAGGAATTCAACACTGGCTGCACCCCAGGTTCCACCTTGCTAAATCTGCAGTTGTGTCTGTCAGGTAACCTTGTTAAAAGTTTCCTTCATGCAACACGTGACAAATTCCAATCCTGTAATTGTGGTGTGGCTGTTCAATAAGACAACCCATAGAAAGTGCTGAGCACAGGTTTTGCAGGTAATAGGCATTGATGATCATGTGCATTGGTGATATGCTCCCTGGAAAGATACCCGTGCACTGTGGGAATTATGTCACCCTGCAGCTTACATCCTTAACACGTGAACCTCCAACATCACCACCCCACCAACATTCTGCAGTAGTAGTTATAACTCACAGACTCTGGCAACGGCTGCTTAGGTTCTTTCTACACTTCTGCATAGGCGTCAACTCTCACCTCCTGGCTTTGCTTCCTTGTGTATGAGAGGAGTCTGCTCAGAGCAGTGCCCTGTGCCCAGCACATCCACACTATCAGCTGCTGTGTACTGTCTTATATGCCCTGATTTCCATAATATGATATGGAAACTACGCTGAAGTGACTGACTGCTCAGGCTTAACGGCTCTAACAGCCTCATATTGCACCCCAGCGCCCTGAGGCGCTCTCTCTCTCTCTCTCTCTCCTTCCTCTCTCTGTGCCAAGGGGACAGGCACTTGTCCACAGTTCTGATGACTCTAGATGGATTCCTGGATCCCACAAGGAGGCAGGAGAGAATCGGCTCCTGGGAATTACACTCTGACCACCTTTGCACACTGTGGAATCCACATGTCCCGCCCCCCCCATCCGCCTACCCGCCTACACTCCCCCCCCCCCGGAAAAAAAAAAGACTTTAAAGCAGACAAGCTGAGCATTGGCAGGTGTTTCAGACTTAGTTGTCTGTATTTGCAAGATGAGATTTGCTCTGGGAAGGCCAGTGTCCTTGCTTCTCTAAGATACCCCTCCCCCTCCCCCCTTTCTCCAGTTCTCTGCTCTCAGAACACCCATGTCCACGTTCTTATTTCAGACCCCAGAGTGTGCCAAGGGCTCTGCTTTGGCTTAGCTGATTCATCCAGGCGCCTCTTGGTTCATTCACTCCTCACCCCTAAAATTCACCTCAGAGGAAAGGCTCCAGGGAAGATTCTGGAATGTCTTTTCCACCATCTCTCCCCCTGACTTTAGACTGGACCACGCAAGCCAGTGACTCACCACCTGCCAAATCTCTTCATTCTGCTCAGCCTGGTTCCCTGAATCACATGGCTATTCCCTTCCTTCACTGCCAAAGTCAATATTACATGTCTGTGCTCCTTCCTTGATGCCCTGCAAATTGACAGGTGAGTCTCTGTGTGAGTCTTTTCTGTGCATCACCTGCTGGAACTTCAGACAGTGTTTCAAATGGAGTGACGGTAGGTATGGACAACCTGCCAACCCAATTGCACCTGCAGGTGTGACTGTTCACTGTGGTGCTGTGTCTTAAAGGTGGGAGCAGTGTGCTGCGTGGGGGGCAGATACCCCTGCAGTACACGGTCCCCTGATGGTCTTTAATGCACTGCTCATGTACCTCATCATATCAGGAGACACTGGAGAATGTCAGCTAAGAACATTGGACTCTGGACTCACATGCCCTGGGTCTGAATCCCCAGGCTGTCATTTACGAGCTCTCTGACTGCGGGAAAGATACTTAAAAGCACATCTGCAATATAAGAAAGAAAATACACTTACTGAACCCTCACTGTGCACAAGCAGCTGTTAAGCACTTCATAGGTATTTCCTCATTTCCATAACAACTCTTGTGAATAAGTGTCATTCAGACCTACACGGGGGTCTTCGTGGGCCAGACAAGTCAGCGAATCCAACAGTATTTGAGAGCAAATCCAACAGTATTTGAGAGCACAGTGAGTGGTCAATAAACCGAAGTTATTTGTTATTTATTTACCCCACTAATGCCTAAGTTAGGCTGCTGAAGTAGCCTTATTAAAGAAAGTTAGGACTAAAAAGGATTTGACAAATGAATAGCCTGGCTTTTACTAAAAACCAAGGAGAAAAAAAGAGAGAGATTTACCCAAGCTACCCAAGGATCCAGAGGCAAAGCTGAGATTAAAATCCAGGAACCAGCCTGAGGGCCATTCGACACTCATGACACCAGGAGATCAAGCTGGCTGGGTGCTGGGTTTGGTTTCAGCACAGTTTCCAGGAAAAGCGTTAGTAGTGTTTTCCCAACCCACTGGCGTACTCACATAGAGCGAGGACCTGTTGTTGACTGGGAACCAAAAGGCAACGCTGATTGATTTTAGCCAAACCTTTTTGGAGAAGAGTCTCCTGAAGGCCCAGCACCATAGCAGATTGCAGTTCTTGACATCCCTGGCCTGTTGGCCTTCACAGAGCCCAAGCCCAGCTGAATCCTCATCCTCTGATTAGGAGTTAGGTTATAGAAGTTCTGTACAGAACCACCCAGGCTCATCCTTCTTAGCTGTGTAATCTCCACCTATTTCTGCCCCATCTTAAAGCCTCAGTTTCCCCAAAGGTCAAGCAAGAAAACAAAATAAATTCTCTAAATAAGTTCATATCTGGCATTGACTTATCAGAACACCTGATATTACAGCCCCTGGCAAGACCTGACATCATATTCTTTTCTGAACAATGGATTTAAGGAAACTTGGCCCCTATCTTTGATGTTTTTGGTGCCATGAACTAGGTTTCCAAGAAACCAGCTGTCCAGATGCCCCTGTAAGCAGTAAGAACAGAGACTGTAGCCCTCCACTATTCCCGGAAACAGCCATTCAGAATCTTAGCTGATTGCTAACTCACTCTAGCCTCACCACCTGAGAAGCAGACCCTCTAAGAAGAAAACTGGTCCCTGATGCCCTCTCTGGGACCCTATCTGCCCAGGGCCTCACCCATGCTTGCATGATTCAGCTGGAACCTTGGGCAGGAGTGACATCTGAGGTTGAATCCTCTGTCTTTAGGCAAACACCCACTTTTTCTGGGCAATGAGGAAGCTGGAATGTGACATCTCTAAGGCCTTATTTGTGGCACTGGTCTCTGACTCTAGTAACTGCCTCTCTCAAAGGTAGAGGGCATTATGAGACTGGAATGCAGTAACCTATAATTAAAACATTTAAAAGGCTGGTGTGGCGGTGCATTCCTGTAGTTGCAGTATTTAGGAGGTTGAAGCAAGGAGATTGACACAAATTCTAGGTCAGCATGTGCTGCACAGTAAGACCTGACTTCAAAAGGAGAGCAGGGGCTGGAGAGACGTCTCAGTGGGTAAGAGTGCTTGCTGGGCAAGCATGAGAACATGAATATGTATCCCCAGTTCATGTATGTAGCTGTACAGGTCTGTAACATCAGTGTTGAGGAGGGTGAACAGGAGGAAGGGCTGTTGTTGATGCCTGGTAGCTGTCAGTCTAGATGTAAAATGGTTAGTCCAGGGACTGTGAGAGATGCTAGCTCAAGAGGAAAAGACAGCAAGTGGAGGAAGGCATACTCACACGTGCACATACACATGTGTATGCATACCCCCAAGGCCAGGTCATTACAAGCATTGGGCTATATACACTGTACATAAAGCAAATCGTGTCCTTTATTGTCACAGTGATTCTGTGAGGTAGACACCTGCCCCTCTGCATGTTAGTCAACGGAAAAACAGTGAATAACAAGCTGAATTTCATGAAATTCATAAAGGACCAGGCCTTGCCCATGACCCTTCCATAGCCTTCCATTCTGAGATGCCTATGTTAAAGCATGTTCAGCATCTCTGAAACTGTGTATGACTAATGCTGGCATCACGCCACCACTGTCACCCAGGCTGTACCCTCAAAGAAGCACCAGGCCGTGTGGGCACAGGTACCAATGACACCAGCATAGTCCCTGGTGGAATAGACATCACAAGACTTGGGATAAGATCCCACAGGTAAGAGTGGAGCTCTTTCAACTCTTAGGAGCCACATGCTGTGGAGAGGGTGGAGGAGGCAGTGGGCAGACCTGTCTAGCAACATTCCTAATGCAGGACCTGAAAGTAGGTTAACACTACACAAGGGCCAGGCGGCCACTGGAGCCCAGCAGCCAAAGCTCAAGTTCCTGTGAGGGGCCAGATAACAAGACTGTGCCAGAAACACAAAGGACAAGGTCAAGAGCATAGATGTCAGCAACTCAGTGGAAAGATCAACGAGAGGAATCGGTTCTGAACATGTCTAAGGAACATTGGAACTTGATTTCACACATGTATTCCTTCATGTTTCTCTATATATTGGTGTGTGAATTAAAACAAAGACCTCAGTTTAACCCCACACAGTAGCACATGCCTGTAATCCTAGTGCTTAGGAGGCCATTCTCAGCTACACAGCCAGTTTAAGGCTAGCCCTATTATAATCCAACTTTAAAAGTCCCCAAATTCATTGACTGTTCTAACTAAGAGACTTTAAGTGCAAAGTCTCTTAATTGTGAACTATAAAACCTATAAAATCAGAACCAAGGAACACATTTCTAACATATAATGGCACAGAGTAAACATTTCTAATCCAAAAGGGAAGGATTGGGGTATAAAATAATCATATAATTCTATTTGCTTCTTTGTTGCTATAAGACACTGACCAAAAGCAACTGTGTGAAAGATGGATTTATTTGCCTTACACTTCTAGATCACAAGCCATCACCGATGAAAGTCAGAACAGGAACTTAAGATTGAAACCTAAGAGCAGGAACCATGAAGGGACATGCTTTTAGGCTTGCTCACTGAACTATGCTCAACTAGTTTTCTTATGCATCCCAAACCCATCTGCCTAAGGTTGGTGACACCCACAGTAGGCTGGGCCAACACACGTCAATCATCAGTCAAGATAATCTTTCACAGACATAGTCACAGGCCAGTCTGCTCTGGGCAATTCTTCAACTGAGGTTCCCTCTTCTCGTGTGTCTCTAGGTGTGTCAAACTGATAATAAAAATTAACCAGCACACATTAAAGCAAAACCAAATCCACCAGGTGAAACATCAAACCCTGCAGCACCGAGTCTGGCATTTGGAGCTGGTAATGTAATCCACTTGGCTCCAAAAAGCTTAGCTAGCCCCAGTCTTTAGCTCTGCTGCTTACAGCATATGTGGCTTCTTTCATACACTTGAGCCAGCTCCAGTGGCATCCAGTAGTCTTTAGCTTCCCAAATATTTGCTGGTCACACCATAGAGGGTAGACTTATGGGGCCTGGAAATCTCCATTACCTATTCATCCAATTTCTTCTTATTCAATTCACAGAGATCAATGGTATCTGGTTAAAGAGGAGATCCACAGAAGAAATGAAAAGAAAATGGTTTTCCTTTCTGAAAAGTATGACTTTCTTTAATATCCCTATCATTTCTTTCTAAAGAAGAAAATGAATGAAATGTTGCTTCCAAAGGGAGGCCTGACTGCTAAGTCAACGTGAAACACCAAAGTGTCTGAGCCGAAGGCAGCTACATTAAAGTTAGCAGTGCAACACATAAGCAATTAAAATAGCTATTTTGGGAAGCCCTGAAAAGAGGCAGGTACAATATGAATTATTCATTCTCATTGTGAAGATGACTTTAGGGCATTGTCCTCTCTGTGGGTGCTTGCTCTCTCTTGTTCATTCAGCCGCTCAAGCACAGACAGGGAACACAATACCCTGGCCTGCGCACTCATGAGTGCACGTATACACACATATACACACCATCACAAGGAAGGCAGGATGCTATTCCAGATGGTGAGCCATACGGAAAAGAAACCTGTACACAGTTGGTAGACTCATTTAGCACCAATGCTAGGAGAGAATGTCTGCATGTCCAGTTGGCCTAGGAAGAGTAAGGGAAAGAAAGAGACAGACTCATGTGCATGTTCACAATGGCTATGAAGATCTCGAATACACATGAGAGACCCCATATATTCCTGATATTCCATGAGCTTCCAGCTGTGATTCATTTGGATAGGACAAAAACTAGCTGATCCCAGTGTCCCCTCTGAGATCCCCTGAGCATGGTAGAGAGCATCATGAAGCCCTTCATGAGCCCACCTACAGTCTGGGTATTATAGGGTATGCCTGGCAACCTTGATGCAGGCATGCCATCCCAAGTCTCAAACACTGCCCTTCAATGACAGGAGTAGCATTGTGACATTATTGCTTATCTTCCCCTAGGAGACCTTGATCTAGTCCTTCCTTCCAGAAAAGGTATTCATGATGTCATTTTGTTAAAACTCAGTCACAGAGAGTTGGCTTAACTGCTTCCTTCTCCTTGGGGACATGAAGGCCACACTAACAGTTGCTCAGGACTGCACACTGAAGTCTTGTCACAGAGTTCCTCTACATTCCTTGGTACAGATGGTACCTTCCTAAAGCCCTGTTAGATTGAGGTCACTTGGCTATTCAGAGACGACGGCAGATTTGAATTCGGGTCTTTACTGCTGCTCAGAAAATAAATGGAACACTTGACTCAATGAAACTGGGTGACCAGCAGGAGGAGATTTGTGAAATATCATGCAATTAGGAATAATTACCATGAGGAGCCTCCCTTTATAATGTTTGGAAAAAAGGATGGTTATTTTTGCAGGGAAAAGTACATCAGGTAACTAGGAGATGCTCATTCTCAAAAACCAACCCAGGAGCCAGAGTGACTACTGATGACGAACGGAACAAAAGTCTGAGAAGGATCTAGAAGGGATGGGTTCTAAAGAACTTCACTTGTACTCGTGGTCAGCAGCTAGCTACTGAAGACTGGAGATGTGGCTCAGGGATACAACCCTTGCCTAGCATGCATAAGGCCATGGTTTCATTCTCAGTTATTGTTATATCTCTCTCCCTCCCCGACTCCTTCCCTCCCTCCCTACTTAGATGGAAAGATTTATACACAAAAAAGTTCAATACAGCCTTACTTATCATAGGAACAGGGTCTGAGGATACTGCTCAGTGGTAGAGACCTGGCTGGCATGATTCAATCTCAGCTGTAATCCTGCCGCGCCCCCCCTCGCCAAAGCCTTATATTTTTATCATGGGAAGAAAATGAAATCAGCTTCAATATTTGGAAAGAATGTAGAGTTGATAATGGCTATTTTTATAATAAGATTCTAAATGGTGCAGAAAACACTAAAATATAGAATTTTATGAGAAACTTTAAAAAAAGGGACAAATTAATATGTATGTATATGTATAGCATTATCAGACCTTCCTGCAAGAAAAAATACTATAAGAAAAATGCTTTAAATTATGACTACTTACAAGAAAAATTGCCAAAGTGCTGATTATATTTGCCTCTCAGTGAGTGGGAATATTTAGGGGTTTTGTTTGTTTGCTTGCTTTTGTGTGTGTGTGCATGTGTGTTTATAATTAGAAATGACAAATACATTTGAAAAAAATTGAAAATTTTTTACCCAAATTTAGTCTTTCTATCCAGAATCTCTCTTTTTTTAAAGATTTATTTATTATGTAAAAAGTATACAGAAAAGGGTACCAGATGTCATTATAGATGGTTGTGAGCCACCATGTGGTTGCTGGGAATTGAACTCAGGACCTCTGGAAGAACAGTCAGTGCTCTTAACCTCTGAGCCATCTCTCCAGCCCTCTATCCAGATTCTCTTACTGTCATTTCTTCATAAAAATTTTATTCCAGGGGCTAGAGAGAGACTTCAGTAGTTAAGAGCACTGGCTGCTCTATCGAAGACCCGAGTTAAGCTTGTATCAAATACTTTAAACTGTGATTCGAGGGTATGTGATATCCTCTATTGTCCCCTACAAGCTAACTTCATACATATGGTATTTGTGACCGTGAGCGCGCGCGCGCGCGCACACACACACACACACACACACAAAAATGAGCAAAAATTTAAAAATTTATTCCAAAATTAATTTATTTTCACAAAAAGCCATCCATAATTGAGAGGTTGAAAATAACCCAAAATCTGAAGCTAATTTTTTTTTTCCTCCACAGCAAGGGCTTGCTATCACAGACCAGGCTATCCTTAGAACTCTCTATTGTCTTACATCAGTCTCCACAGTGCTGGGGTCACAAGTGTGTGCCATGGCACCTGGCTGAAACTTCTTGACCATCAACATGACACCAAGCATTGAAAATCTACCCCTGACCTCATGTGACAGACAGGGGTTGAAATGAGTTATGCTAAAAATACCAGGCAAGATTATGCTCTACCTACATATAGTGCACAGGAAACAAATGAACTTTATATTTAGGTTTGTTCCTAAGGCTGCTGTTTAATGTGTACACAAATATTTACAAATCCACAAAAATCTAAAATTTGGAACACTTACGGTATCAAATACTTTAGGAAAGCATTACTAAACTTGGCTGGAAGGTATGAACAAATCTACTATGGTAGGTTGAATTAAAAATATTCCCTATCGGCTCAGGTATTTGAACACTTGGTCCCCAGCAGGTGGTGCCATCAGGGGAGTCTTGCCAGAGGATGAACATCACTGAGGGGTGAGCTTTGAAGATTTAAAACCTGGTTCCACTTCCAACTCTGTTCTCTGCTTCCCGTTTATGGTTGAGATGTGATGGCTCAGCTTAATGCTCCAGATGCCTGTTATGATGCCTCCCCTGCCATTAAGGATTCTCCCTCTGGAGCCATAATCCTAGATAAACCTTCCCTTCCATAACTGCTTTTTGTTCCTGGTGTTTTATTACAACAACAAACAGTAACTAATTCAACCATCACAAAGTAAACTTTAAAGAAATACATCATGAACAGTAGTTGCTTGGCCCTACCAAGAAGTAGGCCACCAAGCAGTGTAAACCCAGGTGTAGACACCTGCTTTTGGACCCTGTAGCCTGAAGACCCCCATAGGCACTAGCCTGAGGATCTGCCTAGGAGCTAATGAGAGAGGAAACCTGGAAATCCCTTCTGCATATCTTTCTTAGGTACCTGAGTATAAAGAACATAGAAAACAGACAGAAACTATACATCACATGACTGAAGCCCCTCCTTTCGTTCTTCCAGTCCTCCCCGCACCTTCCCTCACCCTCAGGTCCACTCTTTCTCCATTTAAAAAAAAAAAGAAAGAAAAGAAGAAGAGCAGGCCTCCCAGGAATATCAACCAAACACAAAATAACAAGTTACAAGTCTAGTAAAATCCATCATATCAAGGCTGGATTTGACAACCCAGTAAGAGGAAATGGGTCCCAAAAGCAGGCAAAAGAATGAGATACAACCCCCATACCCACTGTGAAGACCCAGCTGCACAACCATAACATGTATGCGGAGGACCTAGGTCAGACACATAGAGGGCTTGTGATTGTTGCTTCATCAGAGAGGGGTCATCAGCATGGAATGGGAGCAGACGCAGAGACCCACAGCCAAACACTAGGAGCCAGGGAGACCACAAAGAGAAGTGGGGAGAGGACTGCAGAGGGACAGAGGACACCATGAGAATGCAGCCCACAGAATCAACCAAGCAGGGCTCCGAGGGGCTCACAGAGACAGAAGGAAAGTGATTTCTTTACAACACATTTGTTCTCTGTCTGCCCATGTGTCTGAAAAGGAAACCTGGAAATCCCTTCTGCATATCTTTCTTAGGTACCTGAGTATAAAGGTACCCAATGAGAGCTGAAAAGACTCTTACTAACTAACTGACACAACCTCAGTTTTTGATTTGAGTGACTATTCATGAAGAGGATAAATGAACTCTTAAAGAAATAAGAAACATCTTGGGGGCTACAGAGATGGCTCAGAGAGCACTGACTGTTCTTCCAGAGGTCCTGAGTTCAATTCCCAGCAACCACATGGTGGCTCACAACCATCTATGATGATGTCTGGTACTCTCTTCTGTACACTGTATACATAATAAATAAATCTTTAAAAAAAGAAAGAAAGAAATAAGAAACATCCCATTGAAATTTCCAGCAGTGTTCTCAGGAAGTTCTGTATGTCCTAACAAAGAGAAAGCTTTGGTTAAAGAAACACTACGAGTCTCTACTTGCTTCTGTCTTCCACCATAATTCAATTCTGAAACAACCATCATGGTAGTAACACTGTGACCCTCATTATTATCTCTCCATCTGGCTGAGAGCCAGGGATATGCAAGGACTCTCCTATAGGACAAGGCTCCTGGGTGCCTGTTTTGTGCCAGGGTTGGATGTGAGCCACTTCAACCCTGGTCCCACTGCTCAGTCTCCTCCTCCATGAACTGTCTGTCCCAAAGGGACTTCTCCCTCATTCCCAACTGGTAACTAGAGAAGTGTGACTGCAGCCAAGTCTCCTTCCCCTGGAATGGCTAGCCCCTAGGGAGCTTATAGAGCTTCTGTTTGTCCTCTCATCTCATTTGAATCAGTGGAATCATCCTTGTGCAGAAACAACCGCATCCAAGCACCTGCTTCTGTAGCCCTTAGATGGATCTGCTCAAGAGTCTCGGGGGAAGGTGGATGTGGGGGGTGAAACAGATCCTGTTCCTGAATGTAGGTGTCAATTACATTGGAGTCAAGGCTGATTCTATCACCATGGAGGAGTCTTGGAGCAGAGCAAGGTGTGGGCCAGAGAGCTCATGCAGCCTGGATGACTTAGGTGACCCTCATCTGACACTGATGTGCCTAGTTCATCATGGACAACCATGACACAGGAGCCCTGGGACCAGGGGAACAAGCCAGCTTGGGCCAGACCTTTGCCTATACAGCATGTGCCTGCAAAGAACAGGGCTCAAGCAATGAGCATTATGTTCTGTCCCGGAGGCCTCTGATAAAGACGCTCTCTGTTGTGTAACAAGCCTAGGGTAGAACGCATGCAAGAGTTCATGGTGGAGAAGAAGACATTGGGATATAGCGCCAGTGCATGAGGCCACATTCTTCCTTTGCTCTTGATTCTTCTGCCTTGTCTCTCCTCCCGCTCTTCTGTCCTACAGGGATGTCTGATCAATCCCTGTGCTCCCTTTTCTAGACCTCACCCGGATTGTCACCCAATGGATTCTCAGAAGTGCCCTGGATTGTCTCCACAGGCTCTTACCTCCAAGGGCACCTTTGACATCTGTCTCCCCAGCCTCTGTCCCCGACACCTCAAAGGCCCTTCTTCACTCCCTAGCTGTCGACTTTTCCAGACCTCCCTACCCTCTCCATTAAAAAAAAAAATAGCAAAGAACCACATGACTACTCTATCTTGTCATTATCTCACTGTTACCCTTCGATGTCTTCCCGCCCAGACTTGTGCAGTCTACCTACCCAAGCCTTTGCTCACCTCCTGACGCACACCCCTCACTTCTCAGACCACAGCAAGCACATTCCTAACTCAAAGCTTTTGCTCACACAGGTCTCCATGTACCAGGTGCTGTTGTGGCCTGTCCATGTATTCATCCACTGTTTACAAGACCATCTCCTTCTGTCCTTCAGCTCATAGCTGAAATGTCTCTTCTTAAGGGGCCTCCCTGGACTTTCCTTTGGACATCTGTCTCTCATCTTGTTTATTGCTATAGTGACTGTCTTTCCATCAGAGCCACACCTATATTTCACCACAGCTTTTGTGTGGTCCAGCCTAAGTCCTGGCATGGAGCTCATGCCCACTAATAGGTATGGAGTTGGTGAAACAATAGAAGACATGTGTGCACCCCTCTCCAAGAAGGAAGTTTTAGGCATTTCACTTTCTCCTTTTTCTTCTCGAGTACCCAAGTCTCACACTTGTGGAGCCAGTGATTCATTCTGGGTTCTTGAGATATGAAGGACAGCTTCAATCCTGGGCCTGCCCATTGCTCTCCATGTTCCTCAGCAAGCTGGAAAACACTGAGGAATGGGCCCTAAACTACTGCCTTCTGCAAAGAATGTCAGGTTTTCTTGATTGGGCTTCAGAACAGGAAGGTCTGGCTTCAAGTTTCAGTTTATTCGATTGTTTGTAGGGTGGTAACTTCTCTTGATTCATTAGATGGTGACAGTAAATGCTTCTCCTGCCCATTACTACCATGTGTGACTATACATATTAACTCATGTAACCCACCAGCAATCCTGTGAGAAGACAGTAGTCTACATGACTGATTATTTTCCACATGTTAGATACCCAGAGCACTCCAGCTGGAACAGGACAGAGCTGGGGTGTGAATTCATCAGGTAGCTTCTGAAAGACTGTGGGTCACATACTGAAACAGAAATCAATGAAATAAACACTCAGCGGACAAATTTCAAGACCCCAGTGATGCCTAAGACCACCAACAGAAAAGAACCCCACATATGCTGCTACACACACACATACACACACACACACACACACACACACACACACACACACACACACACACACACTAGGTAGTCTAGGATGACTTAAAACTCCTGGTCCTCCTGTCTCAGCTTCTGAGAAGCAAGTCTCTGAAATCTGGACCCTGATATGCCCGACTCCAGAACTTTCTTCCACAGTAGACCCTTGGGAGGGTCTCTGCACAGGGTGTAAAGACTCAGCAGGGTATCTCCAGGAGCAGGCTGTGTCACTGTGCACACAAATGTTGTAGCTGGGTGCCCTTACCAAACAGCACTAGTAAGATTCAAGTATACATAGGATAGGCAGAGTGGGCCGGTGGGCCGGTGTACAGAAACAATGTCGATGCCCTGCCTGGTAGGATTCAGAAAAACAGCACTGCTGAGAAGCTGAGAAAAGAGACTTCTTGCACTTTCCCTGAACCCTAGAAAATTACATAAACAAAGTGGACCAGTATAGCAGCAGAGAGAAGAGAAAGAGAAAGAGGGATGGTCTGGGTGCTAGTATCACAGCCCTGGCTTTAAAGCGACATCTAGACTAGTTCAGTGTTCTTCTAGCATTTGATATTGACCTTGGCTGAAGCTTCTGTATGAGATTTCAGACAATGACCTGGCCTGGGTGGTGAGTCAGGTAGATTAAAGCATGAAGGAGAGCTGGCATCTGCGGGGCCCGGGAAGGTACTGTCTGTCTGGACCACCATCCTGTCTGCTGGACAAAAGACTACTTTGAGAAACAAAGGGCTACCAAGGAGGCTTCTGATGGTCACAGGCTTGGGGCTGATGGTCCAGGCGAACTCCGGCAAAGGCAGTAGTGTAGTCTGCCTATAGCCTTGCTCTTCCTCCTTCTTTAAGACACAACAAAATGGGCACATAAAATGGCTCAGTAGATGTGTCTGTTATATGAACATGATGACCTGAGTTCAGATCCCTGGTCCATGTAAAGCCGGGCATGGGCATGAGAATCCCAGAATGAGCTGGCTGGCATAAGCAACCTTAAACTGTTACATATCTGGGCTCAAACAAGGGAGAAGGTGGGTACTGAAACCTGAGTTTGTCTACTGACTTACACAAGTGCTAAGAAATATAAAAGGGTTACTAAGGCCGGCATGGAAGCTGAGCTCAAAGAGAGAGAGGACAAGGCTGTGGGGACAGCAGCTGGGACACAGTTAGGAGAACCTGGTACTGACAAGGCTTTTAGAAATAGGTGTCCATCATCCCACTGTGGGCGACTCCAGCATGAATAGCTCTACAACACTGGGCCTATTAGTCAATTGCTTTCTTTTTCTCCTGTATAGACTAACAGAGTGCCAGGGAATCTTACAGGACAGTGTGCAACACTCGGCAATATAACTGGACATGAAGCACTCCAGATAGATCAGCAGGGCATTTTCACATCACCCAGCAATTTCATCTCCAGGAGAGAAAACCCCATTTTTCACATTTCCCCCAAGCAAAGAATCCAGACTACAGTTTTTGGGGCTTGATACCTTTAGCCCCACCCCAACCAAATTCCTGCTAGGCCACATTCAGGAAGAGCTTTCCTGGGTTGATCATTTTCTTCTTTGTGTTTCTCCAGTGGACCCTGACCAGACAACGACACTTCGATCCTCCTCGTCCCCAGCCCTCCGGATGGAGCCTTTGTATTTCCTCCTTGGAGAAGCCCTTGTTTGTGATGGCCATCACCCCCAGCTGGCCTGTTGAAGTGGCATAATGGCAGGCCTGTGTTTGCAGCCAAGCTCCCGCCCCACCCCGGAACTTCTTGAGAGGTGTGCTTCAGTGAAAGGGACAATGATGTGTGGCCCTTTCCTCTGCCAGCAGCAGTCCCCATCCGGCTGTGGATTAAAGGAGCCTGGGTAACTGCCCAGGCGGAATAAAGCCTGCAAACATCCTGGGGATGTGCCCCTCACTGGCGGGAGGACAGGAGAGGGGGCTAGGGTGATGGCCTTGGTCTATGAGCTTTTGCTACCCAATCTTATATTCATACACAAACACACACACACAAACACACACACACACACACACACACACACACACACACACACACACACACGTCATGTTCCAAGCACAGATGCCAGATGCCAGGGCTGTCACTTGACAGCTGTGTGCCCTGTGTACAGCACTGTACTGTGAGCTGAGTGACCGCAGGGTCTGGAAGACTATGGCAGCTCAAGACTCCGGGGTTTGCACAGCGTTTGCATGAAGTGATATTCAGTGCTCAGTTACATGGTCGATATGTTGAATGGCTGGCTGTCTCCTGAGCAAAACACCTCTACCCATCCAGATCATCTAATTAGACCTCACCTCCATATGCCCTTAGCTCCTCTATCTGTGTTCCTAGCACTTCACAATGCCTTCCAGTCTTTCCCTGGGGATGATGACCACTACAAAGGCAGAGATCAAGACTGGACCAATGGCCAGAATAACTCTTGATCTGTAATAAGAACAACAAGTACATATGGTGTGGTGGTAATACCTGTAATCTCAGCACTAGGAGGCTGAAATTGGACTACACAGCAAATTCCACGCCAGTCTAATTGACAGGGTTAGGGTTAGGGTTAGGGTTAGGGTTAGGGTTAATGAGAAACACATAGAACAAAAGGCACCCGACATCCCCAGGCTGGTAGTGAAAAAAACAGCCCTGACATCAAAAGTCACAGAAAGAAAAGAGAACACACATTGGCATGAGCAGATGAAATGGTAGAGGAGGGATGTGGTGCTACTTCAGTGGGAGAGCCAAAGACAGGTCCCAAGGGGATGAGCAGATCTTCTCACTCTCATTAGCATATCAGAGGAGGTGCAGGAAGATGCTGGGACTGCCAAGCTGCATCTTCCAGTGTGGTTTATATAGACCTCTCCTCGTCTGTTGGGTAAACTGAGCCATCTCAGAGGAGCTCCTTATTACTGTATACATTTCCACAACAAAGCACTCTGACGCAAACCACAATGGAGAAAGGGTTTACACCTGGAGGGTCCATCATGGTAGGGGAAGCTTGGTGGCAGGAACGGAAGGTGGCTGGTCACATTGCATTCATGAGTAGGAAGCTCCTGTGCGAGTTGCTTTTGCCTTTTATTAGGTCCAGGACCCCATCCTACCTCAATGTACCCAATCTCAATAAGTCATCACAGGTGCAGCTAAAGGCTTGTATCCAAGGCAATCCTAAATTCTGTCAAGCTGATATTAACTATCACAAAAGTTCACCCTTCTGGGGTTGGCCCGGAGGACTCTGCCTATAACATCACAGTTGCAGTACACTTATGTCAGTGTAGATGACCTGGACAGACCCCAACCCTGGCCTCCAGGGAAAATCTGGTGCTCAGTGGATAGGGTTTGGCCAATTCCTGGAGGTGGGTTCCAAGTACCACATTCTTCACTCTCCCATCCCAAGAGAAGAGGAAGAGTCCAGATCATATGCAAATTCAGTGTCAAAGACTTTGAATAATTTTCTGGGCACAAGGGATACCACAACTGTCCCACTCTTCCGGACCTGCCTGGTCCCTGAGACTCAGGGTATCTGGTGCTCCTGGGTCCAAGAGCAAGAACCTAGGTTGATTGGATGAAACACAGAGCCTGGCACAAGCCAAGTGGCACACTTCGATACACAGTGTCATGCTACAAAGGCACAGCTGACAGTCACTTCTAGGCTGCCACCCATTTATGAAACAATCTCACTGGGATAGCACACCAAACTTGAGCCCTGGGAGGTCACTAGTTTTTACTTTTTAACTAATGCTAATTCTTCGGACAGGCTTCTCCACAATAGCTTGCTGGAATTTCTCAACTCAGAGCTAAACAGGAGGTATTCAGTCACAACAGGTATTCTCCATGCATTTGGTCTCCAGGTAAGCATTTCAGGGGTGCCTACTAAGTGCAGGGTGTGGGCAAATATCTTGTTACAATGTTTTCCTACCTGCGAAAATGCAGCTTCTTAGCCGGACCCATCTGAAAGAGTCTGCTCCTCCCACACCCTTCTCCTTTGTCCTTTTTATATCAGACACAGGGTCCTGCTACAGGAACAGTGGCTGCAGGTGGTAAGACAGCAGAACTGTGGTGTCCCCAGCATTCCTGCAGGCTAGCTCATCATCCACCTGGTTGTCAGGAGACAGAGCTGTTACTCCTCCCTGCACACCTGTGCTGGAGAGATGGCCTCTCAATACTCCAGTCATGGCTGTGATCTTTATTCCCATCCACCTGATACATATCTTTGTAAAGGGCTACAGAACTCACAAACTGCAGCATCACAGAAAAACCGGGCCACACGGTTTTTTACTTAATAAGAATCATATTTAGCCTTTGTGGGAAGTGTCCATGTGGACCAGGTGAAACTCTTTACAACTACTTCATAGACCCTTCCTGGAAACTCCCTGAGTTAGTGAACACTATTGCTTTTCTGCAGGTGGGTAATTGAGGCTATCTTATCAAGACCTACTGATATTATATAAATAAAGGCTTAGGTTCAAACACAGGCTGTTTTCATCGTGAGAAACTCGGAAACTGGATATATGTGCATATCCAGTATGTGGATATATACGATCCCCACTTAGAAGACTACATCCAAGGACAGATGTGGTTAACAGTTAATGAGATGAAGCCACCCAGCTGAGATGACAGGTCCTTGTGAATGGGGGGATTTCAGGGACATTACAGGGTTAAAAGAGACTACTAAGAACACTGAGTAGTCCCTTCTAACGTTTGCAAAAGAAAATAGCCCTCCCTATGAGCACTTGAAAAGTCACATGAGGAAGGCTATCAGCTTTTGCTCTTGTGTCAAAAAAATTATGCAGCAAATACACCCTTGACTCACACCAATAGCCAGGCATAGCTGATTATGCCACTTCAACTTTGTTAAACATAGCCATGTGCCATATAACAACATTACTGTCAATGAAAGACTGAAGCCATGAGATGGTAAGTAGGCTGAAACACACAGATGTCCTTGCAGCCACCATACACACAGTGTAACACACCCCTCAGGTGGTGTGGGATTCAATATTTGGTCATGCCAATAAGCAATTATTACTGGTTTATAAAATGACTACACTGCAGTATTGGTATTATAGAGAATATGTATTCTACTTTTTTAATAAGAAAGTTTACTGTAAAACAGTAGGCCATGTCACAAAGGCAGCAGTCTCATCTCACTGTTTACCGTGTCTCTTGAACACAAGAGACCATTTCAAGTGGCTGTCTTGGATTATCTAGGCCTGAGCGCATACTGTGGCATTCACACAATGATGACAGTGACTTATGGCACATTTTTCCTAAAGGATCCCATCATGAGGGATACACCTTCCTATGTCACTCTGTCCCATAGGCCAATTCTGCAAGACAAATGTCACCCTCACAATTTATAGATGAGAAAACATAGGTTCAGATAAAGGTAGCCAGTCAAGGACTCTTAACTCCTCACCACTGAGAGATGTAGGGTTAGAACCGGGAATTTTCCCTCCTTTCTCCACTCCCCTTCCTTTGGGATTTCATTTGACACATAGCAATTGTACAAATTCACTGAATATTGTATGACGTTAATGCATGTATAGGACATAGTGTAATATAAATAACATAGCAAGACCAGAGTGATTGACATGCCTCTTGCTTCAGGTACTGTCCCTTTGTTGAACCCAGACTTTGTTGTTTGTGTAGAAACAAGGTCTTGGTATGAAGCCAGGCTGGCCGTGAACTGAAGATCTTTCTACCTCAGCCTCTGGAATGCTGGCATTATAGACATGCCCCTATCATACTGAGCTTCTATTCAGTTTTAGCCAACCAGTCCTCCTCTTGGGATACCTCTCCCAAGCTTGGGGAAGACAACTCAAAAGTTTTGCAGACTAGTATATTTTCAAACCAATGCATTCTTTTTAAAAGCTACATGCAAAGCTACCTTAAGATATTTAACACATCTCCTTGCTGTCACAGAAAAGCTCAGAGAGAGAGAGAGAGAGAGAGAGAGAGAGAGAGAGAGAGAGAGAGAGAGAGAGAGAGAGAGAGAGAATGAGTACATTGCCACCACTGCCATATTGTGGCCACTCTATATGGAAAGTAAGTCTAGTAAGAGCTCTGTTTAAATGATCAGAAAGACAGGCATCAATAGCTGTTCTTTGCTGTGTTGTGTAAAAGCCAGGAGTTAGTTACCAGGGGGTGAGGGGAGACACGGGACACCAGACCGAGCAGGATTCTTTAATGCCTAGCTGGGCAAGGAAGCAGAGCATGAACTATTAAGAAATTCCATCCATGAATAACTGGGTGGGGGTAAAGCTTCTAAGAGGACTAAGCCCCTGAGAACCAGGAAGTAATGTCTGTGGAAGCAAGCATTCAACCCTTGAAGTGTAAGTCAGCAATTCCTTTGCAGTTGTATGCTGCTGCTGGCAAACAGTGAAGGGTGGTAGAGGAAGAGATATTTTAGAGTCAGGCAGGCCTGAACTCTGTAACTCTGGGATGTTATCCTTTCTCAGGAAGCTCAGCATTCCTCATCTGCAAAATGGGTGATGACTGTGCTTGTCATGAAAATATATAGGAAGATGGGGGCACAACATGAGCCTGCTTCATGGTTCAGTGCAGGCATGTGGTAACATCCAATCAAGATGGGGTCCCTTAGCTCAGCTTCTGAATCAAGGGACCTCATGATTTTTTTTTAAATGACTGTCATACATGCCAATAGGAAAGGAAAAGCAACCTAGATAAATTCTGGGTGTATGTGGGGAGGCCTCAATCTGTACAATGGAAATAAACTCAGATCCCTGGGATCTTAGGGTTGGTGTGGTACTCCCAAGGTAAGAACCAGAAGCTTCCAAGAGTCTTAAGTGTTCTGAAAAGGTAATTGCAAAAAGAATTAATCCTAGAACCCTAATCGCCCCTGATCGCTCTGGTGCTGACATTGACACTAGCAGTGGACATGTGGTCAAGCCCCATTGCCCCAAGTATGGAAATGTTTAGAGGCCCCACTCTGGGCCCTCAGCACTTTTCTACTTACTCAAGAATCTGGGGGTGGGGGTGGAGAGATGGCTCAGTGGTTTAGAGAACTTGTTATCTTGCAGAAGACCCAGGTTTGATTCCCACATGATGGCTCACAATCATTGGAAGCTCCAGTTCTGAGGGACTGATAGTCTCTTCTGACTTCCAAGGGTACCAGGAACACATGTGGTACACACACATACATGCAGGCAAACACTCAGAAACATAAAAATAAATCTTTTTAAAACACCAACCCAGGGTAGCCTCTAGGCTCTTTCTCATTTACCCTTTGGGGGTTCCCTCCTCATGAACCTCATCTGTCAAGTAGAGTGCTCCATCTAGTCACTGTGTCCCTCTCCACCTTGATGTGTCCTGTGTATCTTCTCAAAGTGTTTAACCCTCTCTGAAGTGGTCTACTTTGCCTTTCTTGGTCCTAGGATCTACTCTGCTTGACTTTTGCTGTTCTGCATTCAAACTAACATCACTGCTTACAGCTCCGGAGGATGCTTTCTTGAGTGAATTCCTAGACAGGGCTTGTATCCCATAATTCCTTTATTCACTCACAGCACACAACATATAGGCTGCATCTGGCTGAACTCCTGAGCAGTTGCATGAGGCCTGCTGTCTGCCCGGTAGCTGGATCTTCCAGCAGCTCTCCTCCGGCTCCAGCAGCTTCTAGAGTTTCCATTGACACAGGGCTGTGTGTCTGTCCTCCACCTTCCTCTGCTGCAAGCAACTCAAAATCAACGCTGCTAGCTAGCTGCTCCAGAGCTGGGGAGACTCTTCTGTGCCCCAGAAACCCTTCTAGACATCCCAGTACCATTCCTCATTCTCCTACACTAGGGCTGCCCACCAAAGAAGATATGTTACTGTCTGCTGAAGCACTCTAAGCCATTATTCTACCCCATTGCACCGCACATGCTGGTATGTGACAGGCTGTGCTCCGGCCCCGGAGGGCTCTGGCAGGGAGCAAGTGCAGCATGGCTTTGAGCCTTAGGGTCTAAGCAGACAATTGATCACAGTATCTCTGTGACTGCTTTAGACCTATTCAGGGGATGAGAATGGGTTTTCTACTGACCTTCAATGAGCCACCAGCCTTCTGCCTGGCTCAAAAGGGGATAAGGAAGGACCGTTTGCCCAAACAGCAGGCAGTTTTGCATCTGGTGACTGAAACCTTTACTTTTTTTCCAAATCCATTTTTCCCCCTAAACCAGCAAAAGACACCCACAATCCCTCTGAAGTGGAGCGGATCTTCTTCACTATTTGAAAGGCCAAGTGCCCAGAGGGCAGGAGATGAAAAGCGCCAGCCTGGTTCTGATCTGAGGCGTGCCAGCCTTTTGATGTTAAAGATGAGAAGAAGGATCAAAACCCCGTGTTTTTCTGACAGAAAGTGGCAATGCCCGACAGTCAGATATGTTTCTGCCTGGAGCCTGAGCTAGAGAGACTTTTCCCTGTCAGCCTGTGCTTCAGATGGGAACCAACCAAGAGCTTGGCTTCTCAGAGGACGGATGCCATCCAGCCCTTCTCCCCAGGGCTTTGAGCCCCCCTGAGCTGGCTCTCACCCTTCCCTTCATCTGCCTGGGTAACAGGAACCCTAGGATCTCGTCTCCTGGAGCCTCCATGCCGTCTTATCTGATGATGACAAGCCCCAGGCCCCACCTGCTTAGTCTTGGCACTCTGTCCACTGTCACTCGCACACAGTTGTCTTTGATTACTGCATGTGGTCACCCCAGAAGCTTAGCCAGGCAGGGATATGTCTGCTCTGACTTCCCTGGTCTGTCTGGCTTCTGGCATAATAGCTGCTGGGGAGAAGGTACTCAGAAAGGCACACCCTGAGCAGTGTGTCCCTATAACCCCAGAAATGGGAAATGGAATATGGAATAAGGGAGGATCTTGGGCTCTTGCTTGCCAGCCAGTCTAACCAACTGGTAAGTTCTAGGTCAGTGAGAGACCCTGTCTAGAAATGTAAGGTGAGCTGAACCTGGAGAGACATCTCAGTGGTTAAGATCACTTGCTGCTCTTGCAAAGGGCCCTGAGTTCAGTTCCCAGCACCCACACGATGATTGACATGGACCCATAACTCCAGGTCTAGGGGAATCTAATGTCTTCTTCTGACATTCACAGGCATCAGGAATACATGCAGGCAAAACACTTGTACCTATAACTATGAATTAAGTTAAAATTTTCTAAAAGAGGGGTTGGAGAGATGGCCTAATAGTTAAAAGCATTCGCTGCTCTTCCAAAGGTCCTGAGTTCAATTCCCACCACCCACATGGCAGCTCACAACTGTCTGATGCCTTCTTCTGGTGTGCAGATGTACGTGCAGAGAAAGTACTCATATATACAAAATGCATGAATAAATACAATTTAAGAAATTTTTTTTTCTAAAAGGTCATTGGGATGGCTCGAAATGTAAAAGTGCTTGGTGCAACAACCTGATCACCTAAATTCAATCCCCAGAACCCAGAGAGGGAAAGAAGCGACTCCCAAATGTGTCCTCTTCTACACGTGTGTCATGCAAATGCATGCCCCCCCACACTAATAAAGATCCAAAAAGAATTAAGCTGGAGAGTAATGGGGGCAGACCCTCTAGCCTCTACATCACACACAAATACACTCACATATTATCACACACCAAGACAAGGGAGAAAGGCGAAAAAGAACAAAGGGGAAAAAAGAAATACATAGTAATGAGCTTTGAAAAAGGAAGGAAGAAAAAAAAGTGGAGAAGAGGAAATGTGTGGTGACAGACAGTTTGCTATCACTTGTCTGGAGTAAGGGATGCTGCCAGTTAGTAACCTACCAGCTGTCCTGAGCCTTCACAGCCACAGAACAAGGTCTCCAACACAGAGGAAGGACCCCAGGCCAAAGCAAGAACAACTTACCATGACCACAACCAAAACAACAGTCTCTTGAATCTCAAATGACACCCCACATGCCCCCCACTCCCTCAGCCTTCCCC